>JAAGNO010013726.1:25241-47260 GCA_033439905.1 Ceryle rudis | reverse complement strand
AAGTACTTTTCCATCAAAATCATGGTTAATAGAATAGTTCCTTAGAATTGGATAAAAATAAATTACAGGGAATTACAGGAAATAAAAAAATATAAACTATTATCTGATAGGTAACACAATCAATAAACACTGTTGAACTTTCTGATAAGTTTAAAAAAAAAAAATATAAGGAGGCTAATTTTATGTGACATTCTCTAGGAATTTTTTTCTGAGTGTAAGTATAGTTGTTACATTTTCTTCACCAAGACCGGATAAAGAAGGCAACATAGAATAAAAATAGGAGTGGAGGAGAGAGATATTCAGAACTTCAGCAAGTTTCTCACTATGTCTATAGTACTTGACAAAGTGTTAAAATTCTGGGCACCTGCTGAACTTAAAATCATACTCAAAAATCTTAATATTACCCATTTAGTTAAAGACATTAGCATGAGTTTCCAGAAATATTATATACTTTGGACATATCATAAATCTCCTTTACACCGGGCTGCTTGTGGCTGTTCAACTTAACCTGTGAAACGGGTATTCTCTCTGTCTGAAATTAAGGTTGACTAAGTTTCCATGGGCCAAATGGAAAAGCTATTAGAGGACTTGAAGCTCTGCCATATCAGCTGATGTAAAAGAGGTAGTATATGTAATATATATATATGCTGTTTTGGCTGGTTCCTTGTTTTTGCTGTTGCCCTAGTCACTGCCATAGCAATCTTCTGACTATTTTGCACAAAAAGCTGCAGTTAACTCCACCCTTATCATGTCTCTAAAATAAGTCTTTGTTGATGACAGTATGCTTGAAAGCACACTGACAGTTCCTCAGATATCATCTGAGGTTAGCATCTTTTCAACATATCACATTCTTTCACAACGTTCATGCGGCAGGTGAACAAATGCCATGGACAGCTGCCCAGGGAGAAAAAAATGAACTCTGCAAGCAATCCCAGCCTCACCCTGTCTCCTCACACCACTCTTCTTTTTCAACATGACATTATGTGGGAGCCAACTTTTTGACATGATGATACAATTCTCATGAAATACAAGGAAAGTCTGAGGGCAACACTTTTTCCTAAGAACTTTTGTTCCATTACTCAACAGTATCTATTCAAACTTACTAAATAAGGAAGCAATTAGTGTATTTTCCCAAGACTATATTTGCAATGTAAAATATTACTGAAATCCTGAAATAATTTTGCAGTTGATTAAAGTCTGTGCCATATACATACATATATATATGTATGTCTAGCAGAGACTGAAATTTTAATAATCTAGTAATCATATATTGAAATGTAAACCCAAACCACTTATTCTTTCAATTCAATTAGTTCCTGTTCGGTGATGAGTTAACTATGATTTTTTATGTATGTAGAAATTTAACATCTCTGCAATACTACCAGTGATTGTTTTTGTTGATTTCTTTGCCTTATACTTGAATTACAGGTAAAACAAATTAATGTGTTCTGGTATTTAATTTACTTGATTTCATATATTCCAACAAAATACATAATTGAAGATTGGCTGAACTATTGAGGAGTTTTAAGGATGGATGTTACATTGTTTTTTTGAATTCTCTTGGTAATTTTGAAAATGTTAAAATTGAACCTTGGATATATCATCCGCAGGTCCATTACATTTAAATAATTATTATCAGTGACAATTTTATTAATCTTTTTATTGTATTTCATTTTTTCCTCATCACCTATCTGTGAATCCTTTTTTAGTTTAGATGTCAGTACTCTTTTGCTAATAGGAAGCATGATCTAGAGCAATCATTGTTTGCACTCTTCCTCCTGTTGGCACATTTGAATTATTGGAAAATGGTTTGATTTGTTTTAAATCCAGGTTCTTCTTCCATAAGTGTAGGTTTATACCAGCAGTCAAGTTATTTCTTACCTTCTGTAGGCTTGTAAAAACAGACAATGAAGAAAAAGGGAAAGAAAAAAAAAAAAAAAGGATAAACTTCTAAGTCAATTTTTATTCCTCTCTTGTTTTAGGATATCAGTTGGGTACAAGTTCTTGCCAGTAAGTTAGGGAATGGTGCATTTGCGCTATTTTAAATTGGATGAGACCTCTGCATTAAGCAAAATAGTTGGCAAGTCATTTAGGGAAAACATATGAGAACTCCATCAGAGAAACACTGTTTTGGTCTCTAATATAGGAATTAGGACTGGAAAAGTCTGCCTGAGTCAGAAAACACAGTCTTTTGTTATTCCTGGAAATCATGTATCTCTAGTAAGCCTACAGCACTGTAAAATATTATCATTTAAATGTTGTAAAATTTTACTGGAAGTTTAATTTTATTTTTACAATTCTAAACAAAAGTGATTGATATTTAACTGTAATTACAACCATGAAAGTTGCTACTGCCAGTTAAAAGAATTGCTCCAAATGGATGAAGCGCTTCTAAGGATCATTACCAAGAGAGCAGTGCACTGAATTTCTGTGGATGCTCTGGAACCCGTATGTAAATATAGACTGCTTGGTATTCCTGAAGGCACTGCAAAGTGTTACCCTTAGGTTCATGACTATGGACAAGCTTACCTTAGATAATTAAATTATTATTCATTATATACTGATGTAAATCAAATAACTGCTATGCAAGCCCCAGTGATGGAAATTGCCTGGTTTTCAATATTTTTGATCCCTGATTTACAAACATCACATATTCAGACCACTGAGGAAGAGGGTGGGAAAGATATCAATCAGTCTGGAAGGGACTCAGAAATTCCATTTTTCAGCCAGTTACAAATACTACCCAATTTAGTCTCAGAGATCAAGGAAAAGATTTGCAGCTAAGGTCATTAGAAGCAATTCCCATACCCTTCAGACTGACATATTTCCAAATTTCTAATAAAGCAGGAAAAATAATCCTAAGAGAAGTGGTATGAATTGGAAACTTAAGAAAGATACTGCTGTGCTGTGATTAGAGTAAACATTAAGATCTGAGTGTTTTCCAGGAGCTGGAGGTTGCAGCTGTAGGCAAACCCCTGGTAAAAGTGTGGGTAGGAGTTTGTAAATTGTCAAGGCCATTTATCTTCATCACTGAAAAATTACTTTTGTTTTGCCCAAAAGAAAAGTGTTTCTATGCATTTATTCCTAATTAAAATACCTGAAGAAAAGATTCAAGGGTTTGCATTTACTGACTAATCTGTAGAAGCTACAGATTACTGTGGATTTTTCTGGGTTTTTCTTCTTTATCTGTTTATTTGATAAGGTTAGTTACACTGCAAATACAGACATTCTGGCATTTTGTTCCTGACTGACTTTGAATAACTATGAACGTTAGCATTGTTCTCTTCCAAAATAAATATGTTGATATGAACATTTTGTAGCAGTACATTGTTATCACAGTCATTGGTAAACAAAATAGTTCTTACAAAAAATTGCCAAACTGTAATACTTTGTTGACACATAAACTTAATCTGTCACGTTTTCAGGTTTTATGGAAATGCCTCCTGTTCGACCTTTCAGTAGTACAAATGTGCTTTTGTTTATACATGAGTTCTTAGGAGTCTTTTAAGAGTTCAGGTGTGATAATATATCATAGAATAATAGAATAGTAGAGGATGGAAGAGAACTCTGGAGATCATGTCCAACCCCCTGCCAGTGCAGGATCTGTGGCCCTGGGCAGGCCACACAGGAACAGGTGGGTTTTGAAAGTCTCTAGAGAAGGAGACTCCACAACTTCTCTGGGCAGCCTGTTCCAGTGCTCTGCCACTCTCACAGTAAAGAAGTTTTTCCTCATCTTGAGGTGGAACTTCCTGTGTTCCAATTTGTGACCATTGCCCCATATCCTATCACAGGGCACCACTGAAAAGAGAGTGGCCCCTTCTACTTGATACCCACCTTTCACATATTTGTCAATGTTAATAAAATTCCCTCTCAGTCTTCTCTTTTCCAGGCTAAACAGTCCCAGGTCTCTCAGCCTTTCCTCATGAGAGAGATATTCCAGTCCCTTCATCATCTTTGTAGCTCTCCATTGGACTCTCTCTAGTATTTCCCGGTCCCTCTTGAACTGGGGAGACCAGAACTGAACAGAATACTCCAGATGTGTTCTCACTAGTGCAGAGTAGAGGGGGAGGAGAACCTCTCCAGACCTGCTGTCCACATTCTTCTAACTTATTGTCTACCAGGACTCTCAATGCCCTTCTCCGTGGAGCTGCTTTCCAGTAGCTACCCCTAACTTGTACTGGTGCATGGTGTTGTACCTCCCCCAGTGTAGGACTCTGTAATTATCCTTGTTGAACTTCATTAGGTTTACCTTTGCAGAGCTTTCCAGTCCATCCAGGTCTCGCTGGATGTCAGCACAACCTTCTGGTGTAACAGCCACTCCTCCCAGTTTTGTACCATCAAGGAATGCTCTGTCCTTTCATCCAGGTGACTGAAGATGTTGAGTAAGACTGGACCCAGTACTGACCCCTGGGGAACACCACTAGTTACAGGTTGTCAGCTGGGCTCTGAAGCACTGATCACAACCCTCTGAGCTCTATTGGTCAGCTAGTTCTCAACCCATCTCACTGTCTGCTCTTCTAACCCACACTTCCTGAGCTTATCCATGAGGATGTTCTGGCAGACAGTGTCAAAAGCTTTGCTGAAGTCAAGGCAGGCAACATTCAAGGCTCTCCCTGCATCTACTCATTCAGTCACACCATCATAGAAGGCTATCAGATTAGTCAGACATGGTTTTCCTTTAGTAAATCCATGGAGGCTACTCTTGATAACTTTTTCTTTCATGTGCTTAGAGATTATCTCTAGAATGAGCTGCTCCATCACTTTCCAGGGATGGAGGTGAGGCTGCCTAGTCTGTAATTTCCGGGGTCTTCCTTCTTGCCCTTTTTGAAGACTGGAGTGACACTGGTTTTCTTCCAGTCCTCAGGAATCTCTCCCCTTCTCTGTGATCTTTCAAAAATGATGGAGAGTGGTAGTGCAATAACATCAGCCATCTCCCTCAGCACTCGTGGGTGCAGCCCATCAGGGCCCATGGATTTGTGTGTGTTCAGTTTACCCAAGTGATTTCTAACTCAATCCTCAACGACCAGTGGAGAGTCTTCCCCTCTCCAGGCTTTCTCTTATTTCCAGGGCCTGGGATTCCTGAGGGCTGTTCTTAGCAGTGAAGACTGAAGCAAAGAAGCCACTCCATCTTCTTTGCATCTTCTGTCACCAGGTATCCCACCTCATTCAGCAGTGGGCCCACATTTTCCCTAGTCTTCCTTTTACCATTGATGTATTTGAAGAAGCCCTTCTTGTTCTCTTTTACTTCATTGTCAGAGTTAGTTCCAAGAGGGCCTTGGTGTTCCTTCTTTCATCCCTACATATCCTGACAACGGTCCTATAATTCTTCCAAGAAATCTGTCCCTTTTTCCACATGCTGTGAACTTCTTTCTTCCACTTGAGTTTTTTCAGCAGCTCTTTGCTCATCCCTGCTGGTCTCCTGCCTCCTCTACTTGATATTTTACTTGAAGGAATGCACACTATAATCTGTGATCTCTATTATTTCCTTGATTTAACAATATGGAATTAAATGCAAAAACCAGGGCATTTCTGAATAATCAAGCCACAGAACAGTCATGAGATACTGGTGGTATATGGGTGCTGACCTGCCTATGACCAGTTAATAAGTTTTAGTATTTTTCCATCTGTTTTTTCTCCAGTATCTCTGAGGCATCTTTTCATACTTGTTTTCTGCATTTTCCCTCTTCTATATTCCCATGTCCTTCAGTTATTTGGGTCAGAAACTTGCCTATGATGAAAGCACTGGTGTTTCACAATATCTAGATACACAGTATGGGTGGGAGTTGAGTTAAAATATGTGTATTTTAAAAGGAACATCCTCCACAAGTGTTAGCATGAATTCTTATTGTCACACCCTCAGAACAAAGAAGCTCATATAAGATCTGTCTGTAGTAGTAGATTTATTATGGCAATTCTTTTCCAGATTCATCTTAGATTATCTAACATATGCCTCATTTTTCTCAGTGGTGTTTTTGGACACAGGCATAAAATAAAGTCATAAATTGAATGGAAAATATAAGAATATAATCAAACCAATTAAAAAATGAAGTCAGACTTCTTTGAGGCTTTTCTAATAGACTATTTGATTTCTGTGCTTCAGTGAAGACTAAAAGAGCTAACAGAAAATGTGACAGCAAGGTTTTCCCTTACTTCCAACCCAAAGCATAGGGTATTTAAATTTGCTTGTTTTAATATTTCAGTCTAATTTCTTAATACTGAATCTATCACACAGACTTTGGATAAGCTTAAAAGGGACCGTTACCTAAAATAGAGCCACAGAGCCCACTGAGATCTTATTCCCCTTCAGCTCCTAAACTGACCTGGATCCACAAAAAACTGTGATTGTTGCTGCAGGAATACTTGAAACTGAAACGCAGATTCAAAATATTACACAAAGCTGACATTTTAACATATTCTTAGATCTCTTTGTGGCCAACACCAACCTAAAATATATGTTTTATACCATTGCAGCTATAAAGAGTTGCAAAAATGAACACGTAAGTATTCTTGCTCTGATCTTAATTGTCCCACATAGAAAAAGAAATTAGACTTTTTTAATAATTAAGAAGAATTCTATGAATTAATAATGTTCCTTCTTTGTGCCCATTCTCCTCCCTTCCAATTATATTTCCATTTACAGAAGAAATTTGCCAAAAAAAAACCAAGGAGAGAATTGGGTTTACCACTGAATCTACAGTAATTATTAGTTTTGGTTTTGTTTTTGTTTTTTAAGATGAAGCATGTATATACAGAAAGTCAAAGTAACAAAGCACAATATTGACCTTGACCTGTAGTGGTTCACAGGATTTAGAATTCAAATCATTGAGGAGATTGAAAAGAAACATGGTGGCAAGAGTGAGTCATAAAAACAACTTTGATGATGGGCAAAAGAGAGGAAAGACAAATTATTTTAATTGCTGGTGATATAAAGAGGTATTTGGACCTTTTTTAATTTTGAAACTAAAAATACCATTAATCGAATGTTTTCTTCCTCTTGATAACAGATAGAGTTTGGAAGGAGACAATGAAAGAAGGTTGCAAAGAAAGTGCAGAAAGTGTTGAAGAGGAAACTATGTGGTTTAAATACTTTTATGGAGAGAAAGTACAGTTTAGTAACTGTCAAAGCTTTCAAGTCAAAGGGAAAAAATATGATGCTTCACATATATGCAATTTGGAAACAGGCTACAATTTTCTAATAAAGTTAAATAGCAAATGGAATGACTTAAAGTGAGACAGTGAGTTCTCCAGCTGCTGCTGCTTTCAAACAAAGACCTTCTCCTGTGGGAGATATGATTTAGTGACACAAAAGATATCATGCTTCCAGGTTCCAAAGGACATCCAAGGAAAAGAATTTAACTGATCATGAGAAAGACTCCCTTATGGTATCTGTCAGCTTGTTGCCTGAAGATCTGACTCATTCAGAGGAACTTTAGATCATTATCAAAAGAGTTGGGGCCTTAGTGAAATTAAACTGGAACTCTAAGTCATTTGAGACACACCCATCTCCATTGGAAACTTTTGGAACAGTCTCATTTAACTCTAATAATAGGGGAAAGTCATCATTGCTTCCATTTTAAAAAAATTATTTGAAAACTCAAAACAAGAAGCCATGCAAATAATAATTTCATGTTTTGGAAAAACAAAACAAAACAAAACCCAAAAAAACACAAACAAACACACACACACACAAAAAAACCCTAACAAAACCCCCCTGTTTTGGTTAAATATAGTTTAAGTAACACACAGTATTTGTTTGGATAAAAGACACATCTACACATATTAGCCCCGAACATGGCTCTCATCTCAAGAATTTTAGAAGTTCATATCTAGGCTTCCTAGATTTTCTGTTGTCTCACTGCTGCTATGTCTTCATGAACACTGGTCAAGACACCTATGTTCCTTTTATGTGCCTTCTTAGTTGGCTGAACACCATGCAAATGTGATCTGAAGGGTGGTTGTTTCATTAAGCACTGTGCTATGTGCAACCACAAGCCCTGCTGAAAACACAGTACCACACTAATAAACCTGCACAGCTTTCAGATTAAGGCTGACTGGTGTCATTTTGTTCTCCTAGAAGGTCTGAGGCTGTATAGTGTCTTCAAATGCAATGGTGAGATTCATTCCAGTGAACTCCTTTTGGTGGGAAAATTCTAATTAAAAAAATATCTTTTGGTGTTACTGAAGTAACATACAGATGATCTGATCAGTAGGGAAATATTCACATCAGGAAGGACACAGAGCATTTTTAAAAGGATGCCTAGACTACAGACATGCACGCATGCATGTGCATATGCACATACAAATACTGTAGTAAAGTACAAGGGTTTTTTTTCTGTAATTATAAAGAAAATTATGAATGTAACAACTATTAAAGTGAATGTTAAGAAAAAGCACAAAATTTAAGGATAGAGATTTAGACCTTGTTCCTTTCATGAACTCAGGCTCCAGCTAAGTTAAGCACTTAAGCATATGTACAGCATTATATATGTGAGACATTAACAGTTATTGCTTGAAGTTATGAATGTACTTAAGCACTTAACTGAATTTGGGCCTTAATGCAATTTAGCTTTAACATGTATTTTGTTCGTTATTTAACTACTTTTATATTTCCATTCAAAGCAGTACTAAATAATAACTTTAGCATTTTTGCATTTATTATACAAGGCATAATTACATATATTGTTTCCTGTATACCTATTTAGAAACAGATATAGTTTTGAAGCTTTTCTATGGGTGCACAACTATCCCAGGACAGTATCTGAAAAATAATTCAGATGATTCACTTTATATTCTCTGTTCTAACTACTGCTCTGTGATGCCTCTCATTCCTGTGAAATATTTACACAGGTTCAAACCTTCATCTCAGATTTGGCAAGCTAAATTGAATCTGAAGCCATGTTAAGTTCTGAAAATTCTTGATCAACTATTAAAAAACTATTTCCACTTCTGCTTTTCTTGGTTTTAAGTTGGAACTAGAAGTGGAACTCCTGAAATAACAGGAGAGCAAGTGCCAAAATCTATATGAATATCAGGTTTTCAGGCAGGATGCAATTCCTGTTCTGATTTGTCAACAGTTCTAAATAATACTTGTTGACAGGTAGTAAAAGCTTGACACAACCTGAGGAGGATGTGCAGGTGGGCAAAGGAGAGTTTTAGGGCATTTTACCAGGGCTATGCTGAATCACACTGGTGACTCAGGGCAGCGGGGAGGGCTGTGAAATGTGATGGTGTTATGCCCCAAGCATTATTACTGAAACCTTCAGGAGAGCAGCCACTTGCTCCACCTGAGGATTCACTTGATCTGAAATGATCTTTGTATAGATGGAATCAGTGCTTTACAGCATTTATTCACCAATGTGCCGCAGGTTTAACTTAAGCATGATTCACATGATACCTGTAAGTCTATAGATTGTGCATGCTTTATACTGCACTTGTTCAATCTAAATTAGACATTTACAGCATTAAGTCCATCTCTAGGAGTGGTTGATCAGAATCTTTATATTTCCAAAATATCCAGGAAAAATGCAAATAAAATACTATAACATTTAAGAAAAGAGAGGGGAACAATCCTGCCCACCCAGTCTCTGGAGAGGTTACAGGTTCAGATTTCTGTGCAAACAGCAGAAAGAAACTTTTAAATCAGTTTTGTAAAGGAAATATTTGAAATGGCTTTTACTCACCATCTTTTAGATATCCAAAAATCTAATCTTAGGATGGATAAAATGCTTGTGAGAGGGAACACAAGTGATGCTGCCCTTTGGACCTGTCCTTGACAAGGGTAGATTAGTTGGGACACTAATAGTGGAACCATCATGCACACATGAAATTGCTCTCACTGCAAATTTTGCCACCTTGCTCTGCAGCATGTATGAATCTTACTTTCTCTCACATATACATATAGCAAGATGGTGACCATAGAAGGGCCCCCATACATGCAGTGCTGTATGGGGGCCTTAGCCAGGGCTGAAAACCCTTTCCTTGGGAGCTGATTAACAATCTCTTGCCCTTGGCCTTCCTGGGCAAAAACTGTGATCTTTATCCTGCCTGTCCACATGCCCTGCTGAACCCAGTGCTAACGTCCCAGTTTGTTCTCAGACCTCATCACAAACCACCTGATTCATCACTGTGAAATTACCTGGTGATTTGGGTTTTAGCCTGTTGTTTGATGCCATTACACAATTTTCCTCTGGGCAAAGAAAAAGGAAAAAAGAAAAGATACCTCCTGGAAAGGCTGAGCTGAAGGAGCTATGGCTGTTGAAACCAAAGTCAGTTCCTAAACCACTTGTTTTAACCAGCTTAAAACAAGCTAATCTGCCCTGCTGTTTAAGCTGTGCTTTCCATCACTTGTTCTGACACCTCTTCTGGGAGCTACATTTTTCATCTCTAATATGTCTTCACTGTGAGAGTGACAGAGCACTGGAACAGTCTGCCCAGGATGGTTGTGGACTCTCCTTCCCTAGAAACTTTCAAGACCCGCCTGGATCTGTTCCTGTGTGACCTGCCCTAGATGTTCCTGAGTTGGCAGGGGGCTTGGACTCAGTGATCTCCAGAGGTCCCTTCCAACCCCTATGTCAGGAAGCTCTTCCCTGCTTATTCCAGAAACTTCTCTGTCTGCTCAGTCTTAAATCTAGAAACTTCTTAGGGTGGGGATTATGGGACATTAAGGAAGGAGAGGGCAATATCTGCCAGCTTTTTACCACACACTCCTTGGGTTCCCCTCCCTCTCTCTTTTTTTGGTGATAGACAAAAGACAGTGCATCAGTGTGAAGATGATGTTTGTGTTGCTTACCACTTCTGAAATGTGTTTATCTATCAAGATCATAGGGCTTTGCCCACCTGCACAGCCTCCTCAGGTTGTAAAGAGAAAAGGAGAGAAGAGGTCTAAGGGATACATTGTAATTCCCAGGCCAACCTGGTCCAAGCATCTGGAAATTCAGTAAGAGCAGATTTTCTTGTGGTATTTCTTCAGCTCAGGTTGGAGTGCTGTCTGGAAATGGGAAAGTAATAAAGCTTATGCAAACATTCCAGCAATACAAAGAGAGGTTTGGTTTAACAGTGGTAATGACAGGGGCATGTATATGGGCTTTTATTTTATTCAGTTTGGCTTGCCCTTTTTTACCAGTTGAGTGTCAATTGACATATGCTTATTTGCCCAGTAAGAATTAAATAGAGATCACCTAATCTTTTTCATAGTAACTGCTCTTTAAACAGCAGTAGATAATAGTGACTTATATGTAGTATTAGTCAGATACATCTGAGTCAGTGAAATGTAAAATACTCAGTTCGTTTACCAGGACAGTGAGCCATTTAGTCTGTTAAATCTCCACACTAGTCTTTTCCTGACTTGAGAGATTATTTATAATTATTTGTTTGCTCAATACAAATAGTATAAATATTCATCTGGACACTTACTTGCAGAAGATCTGGCACTGGCATATTGTACTTAAGTTTACCATATGTGCCAAGAAGTCTGGCAACTGTTTTTGGTATGAATGGTGCAACTGAGTATGATGTATCATGTCAAAAGCAAGTAGGGAATCTTTCCTGATAGGAAAACATGCAAACATGTTTTTCTTCTAAGTGGCATCCTGTGTCATGGGCCAGTGGGCAGCATTTTAGTGAAGACTGCTTTGGAGTCTTCAGAAGAACTTGCTGTTCTTCAGAAACAGTTTATCTCCTGCACAAACCTAATTAATTAAAACTTAAGGCCTTTTTTTGGTGTAAGTGGTTTATTGTCTGTATTCAAGGTGTGATATTTATTGGCTTTGACATCTGTGTTATTTCAAATCTTGGAACACACTACATTCTCATCATTAAAATATTTCAAAACCATGGTTATAAATCAAAGTAAATGACAGTTCACAAATAGGTACAGATGAAATAGGTGTGTTTTTCTATCCTGGGCACAGCCCATCATTATTTCCTTTCCCCTGTATCTGGCCAACTTGCTAATTTAATTACTTTCTTTTTCTTCTTTCTCCAAAGAGTGAAATCTATCAAAAGAACAATGTCTGTCAAAGAATCCAAATACTCCAAAGAATCCAATTCCTCCAAAGCTAACAGAACTAAGTAAGTTTCTCTTACAATGGAAAAGGGACAGCTTAGCTACAGAGCTCATGGTAGAGTTTTGGGGGCTAAAGCAGAGGCTTAAATGCTGACCTCAACCTACACACAATTGCTGTTACAGAAGTTAGTCTAATGTGTCTCCTCTCTTCCCCCCCAGCCAGAGTTAATATTCATCTGTTTTAATACTTAACAAGTAAAAAGACACATTAAAACATATAATTTCTTGAAAACACTGATAATGTGTATTTTTAAAATCAGTTTAGAGATGAGTGTAATTTCATCCTACCTTATATACAATGAAGTTATTTTGTGTATAGATTTATCTAATGGCTAAAGGAAAAAAAAGAACATAAATACAAACCACTTAAAGCTGCATATGTTAGTGAATCATACTCCCACTTCTGAGGTTCAAATATATATATGTATCTCTATTCAGTGTTGTTCCGTTTATTACTCTTTTGCCTCTACAGAAATGGTTCTCCTCTAAAACTGCTCCACAGAGAAATGCATCCCACTGTCATAATTTGTCTGTCTCTATTCAGACATGAGAGAAAGACCACCATTCTCGTGAGATTTCTTCTCAATTTCCAGACCAGAGAGGCTCAAGGACATTTTTCTTCAAATCTTCTTACAAAACCTAGTGTAATACTGTATTGTTTATTATCAACTCTCAGGAGGCAGCTAGTATTAGTTTTAACAAAGGAATGTGGAAAATCAGTTTTCCAGATTACTTTAAAATTGTCTCTTCAATAACATATCCCCTGAAATATCTCTGTTCCCAGTTTTCTTAAATGTCTGGATGTTTCAGAAAGGGCTTAGGACTAAATGATAACTTCTGAATGGTGTGTAAGTAGTTTTTTGGAACTGCTATACTGAAATGTGTTTTTGTGGGAAGTAGCATTCACAGTAAGGGAGACAACTGTTACCTACAGAAGTGTTATCAATGCCTGCAAGAAGATGTGGTTTGCAAGTTTAGACGTAGGATAATATCTAGTCTGCTGCAAATAAGGCTGCACAGGATTACAAATGTATCACAAGCTCTGAGGCTCATTTGCCTAGCAAAACCACACTAACAAGACTTTGCTACCCCCTTTGCTTCTCTTTTCTTTCATACACCTCCAATTAATGGTGGAAAAGACAAGGTTAGTCCATCAAGGTCTGAACAAACAGTCTAACAAAATGATTGTGGCTTCCTCATGCTTTGGAGAAGTTTTTAATTCCACATCCATCTGCCAGTCCTTAGAGTTTTCCTCGAAACTTTTGTCTTATCCAGTTTGAAATAGATAAGGCATCTGTACAATAATATGCATAAGACAGATGTACATTGCTTCAGCTAAATTAAACCAAAATCCTTTAAACCTTCATCACTGATGCACCATGTACTAGAAGAGTGTGCCTGGAAGCTGTTGGAAAACACACTTTTCTTAAAAGGACCCAGAATCCTGTCACCTAAAACTCAGTGAAGAAAATCTCTGACTGCTTGCCTTTAGGAACCTCTGTGTGATGTTGGAGCAAGAAGCTGCAAACAGTAGCTGCCAACCTGGCTGAGATTCCCTAAGCAATCTCCTGAGATCAGTGCTCTGACAGGTCACATCCTCCATCTGGCACCACCATTCCCTATTTTCATTAAGGTTTTCTTTTCCATTTTTTCTTTGTTCTTCTTTCTTGAGCCAAAAGAAACAAGAGGGCAGTAAAGCACAATTTTAGCTGAATATGAATTTTATCATTTTACCACTGCATTACACCACTTACCAAGTATTTAGGTTCTGTTCTGCTAGGAAAAAACACATGTCAGGATTTAAAGGAAGGCTGTGCTAAGCTTTAGCACACAGACTATAAAGTGTACATGTGAATTATTATTCCTTCAGTCTAAGCAAATCCATATGGTATTGTGACTTCATAGTCTTCACCAGTTCCTTGTACAGCTGTCGGTGGAAAACATCATCTCTTTTCAAATCTTTGTCCCTCTATCCAAACTAGAGCGTTTAACAGCTCAGAAATAATTCTAAAACAAAATGTCAATTAAATGTTTGGGTTCTTTTTCACATAGCAGAGAAATCAACATCTGAGACCAGCTACTTAAGTGGCAAAGATAAACAAAGAGATAAAGCCAGGTCATAACGAGTCCTGGTTTAGTGTGACCTTTTATTTAGTGTAACTTCACTGAGATCTATTTTTAATTCCTTGACGTTTTCTTTAGAGTGGTCAGACTGATGGCACCCAGACCTAAACCTTTATTTCCTCATCTCTCTTACCTGGGAAGTAGCAAAGTCTTTCTCCCACACCAAAGTTCTTGGCCTGCAGCTGTGCATGAGGCTGGAAAGGTGTTTTCACTGAAATATTTATTTATAAGAATGATATGGCCAATCTACTACACAGCAACCATTGTAACTGGAACCACAAATATATAGAGAAAGATGGTACAGAAAAAGCTATCTAATTACTGTCTGTTGCTGAAATGGGGTCCTCATCCTCTTCCTTGCTGCCTGTTTGCTCCCATCCAAATCTTTGATATGGCATGGGCATTTGTTGGATCTTTTAGTTGTGAATTGTTTCCAGAAACCAAATTAGTATGAAGCTGGCCCTGAAAAATGAGGTATGTGCCCTTCTGCCAGTTATATCCCGGAAACTGGGTCACTGTGGGATCAGACAAATCATTGCCTGAAGGAAGGGTGTGGAGGAAACACAAAGTGGTAAAGAGGAGGGAATGAGGCTTACTTACTTGATGGCAGCTTGCTGTTAAATTAGCTAAATTGTGCTGTGAAACTGTCCTCCCTCGGGGAGATTGAGCCTAAATTCCAACCAGTCTTCGCAGGCTACCTGATGTAAAGAAACAGGTAGTTCCAGGGCATGTTTTGTCTTATCCCAAAGTATAGGTCTAAAGTAGGGCTGATGATTCATGCTCAAATGGTGTCTTTTGCTACCCATTCGCTGTAAGGAGAGCAGAAGGATGACTTCCCTCATCTGTACCCCTCTGCATTGGCACTGTCCGAAGTCAGGTGAGTTAAGTCCCACCCATACTGTTTCAGACCACGATGAAGACTACAAAGAATCTCAGGAGACGGAAGGATTTTAATACAATTAACCCAATACCAATGAAAGCTAGTGGTACTTTGGAGTTGGTTTTGTACTTGGTTCAAACACCTGAAGTTGTCATAAAGACACTAGAAGACTGATGACACTGTCTGCTGGAGCAGTCTCAACCACCTCCCTGCATGTTCCTTTGCCAGTGAAGAGGCAGGGTTAGTGATGAAGACTGGACTATGTCATACCGTACTACCAGCTCCCTTGCCTGACAGACTAACAGGAATGGAAGGATGGGAGATAAAGACTACCAAGAGGCAATTGACCCAGAGCTCAGTTCAATCACTGCAAGTAAAATTCTCAGGAAGGGAAGAGCATTGAGAGGTGTAGCTTACAGGCAGAGGTTTTTTCCAGCCATAAGGCAAAAAGAGCTGAATTCTGGCTTTTAGGAAACTTTTTCTCATCATTGAAGTGACAGTGGCTTCTTTCCTCCTGTCAGAAGAAAAGGGAAATTACTACTTTAAAGCAGGCAGATGGCGTTGGTTCTGAATTAGTCTGATGGTTAGTTACTTGGTTAGTTACCTAGTTATGACTATGTCTAAGGAATCAGCTGGAAACTTCAGAAGAAAAAAGATTCCACAATGTTTTCTAAATCACTAAACAATGTTGAGAGAGATTAATAGCTCACAGTTTATTGTCTAAAAGAAAAGATAGAATTTTATAGCCTTCCAACACTTGCCTAGACCATTTGGAGAAACAGGGCAGTTGGAGAAATTGAAGGGCAAGGCAAGGTGAGACAACGCAGTATTTTATAGAACAAATAGCAGTACAAACTGAGCAAATATGATACCATTTTTTGAGAATGCTTTTGAGAAAGGACATCTGCAATTTCCATGCTTCACCAAGACAAATCCTTTAAAATACAGGGTCAGACTATAGCCCAAACTGTTGACACACTCAGTTGCAAGGTGTTCGACTGTCCTCTCTAAATTTAATCAGAAATTTCAATCTGGAGCAGAGAAATTACTTCCTAAATAGAAAGCGAGGAGGGAATAATCTTTTCCCTACACACCCAGCTTCTGGCAATTAGCAATTTAGAGACTTCCTGAAACAGAGGCTGGATCTGAACTAACACGTTTAATACTCCCCATTGAGGCTAACCTTCACAAATTTGTCTAATCCCTTTCTTGATATTTTTGGCTTCTATAACATTCTGTGGGCAGAACTACCTCAGTTAGTTAAGAGCCATTTGAAAAGGTACCCTTGTTTCATTTAAATTTGATACCTAACCTTTCTTTTAAGACAAGCATTCCTCATTCAATTTCTCTGCAGCCTTCATGGTTATTCTGCTTCAGTCATGTCTTTTCTATACCAAACAGTCATTCTAAATGTGAAATCTACAGAAGGCATTCATAACACAGGTTGTTCTTGGCACTTACCTGGAGTTTTCAAAGTTCTAACTGATTATATTTTTCTCCTGCGTTACTATGGAAATTCATGGAGTATGAATTACTCAAGACACAGACACACTGGCAGGATAATATTTTTTGGTTTGTTCTCCTTTGTTTCCTATTAATTTATGTTTACCTTTTTGATCACTACTGAATATGGGCATAATGTTTTCAGAGGACCATTGACAGTGAGACTTCCCTCCTCGGGTTAAAAGGTCGTATAGCACCCCATTTAAAAGTATTTTTCTCATGTGCATCATATTGCATATTAAATGCTGGGTTTCAATTGATATTAAAAATGTAAATACTTGAGTCTGTTCCATTGGAGTGAGAACCCTAAAAAGACTGTTAAGTACACTTTCAAACACTCAAGCTCCTACTTTTGTCAAAGATATCCCAGGTACTAACTTTTATTTCCTTTTTAATTTTTTTTTCTTTTATTCTTTTCTCTTTTCCTTTCCCTTCCCCTTCCCCTTTTCCTTCTCCTCCTTTTAGTCAGAAAAAATAGTTAACTGAAAGTATTGAGCTGCAAATTGCTGGAAATGAAGGTCAGAACTATGGATCTATGCATACTTCTAGTCATTCTTCACTACGTATTATTTATTGGCCACAGTTGTGAAAACTGGGTTAGACCATTGTGTGACCCAAGACAATCATTTTTGGGCTATCATGGTCACCTATGCTTTTTATACTCTTTCAAGACTGGAAATGAAGAATCAGAAAATAATTGGAAGTTAGAAGTTACCTGCTTAAAATCTGGATACATTTTGTAGAGATATTTGAAATTTGACTTCAATACATATGCCTTGGTTATTCCATCCAAATGATCATTGGAAAAAAAAAAAAAAAAAGAAAAGAAAAATACTATTCACACTTCAGTAACTGAATGTTTTGAAGAATCTCAAAAATACCTAATGAATCAGATCGTACAATAGTTTAGATACATTGCAGTGGAGGCCTACTGTTCATAGTGGAACAACATAGAAAAAGAAAAAAGCAACATAGATCTGTTTAAGGCTTCTTAGAGACTATGTTTGACTGTGAAGACCTGTATGATTACTGCTATAGGCCATACAAGATGCTTAAGGAAGAAGTCAGGAACAGAAACTAGATACTCTAGGTTTAAGCTGTAGCTGCAAGTCTGTACTTGCACTAATAAGGAAATAATAGTTTGAACCTGACACTTCAATTTATCCAATTTCTTTAGCCTCTCAGAAATAATCCTATCACCAGTTCAGATTCTCTACTATAGTATACTCTGAAAACAGTCTCCCCTGAAAATATAACATTCCTGAAGTGTTTCTGTCTCAAGTCAGACTCAGAAAAGCAGTAATATATACCAGCTGCATTGTCTTAGTATCTAAAAGAGAATAAATAACAGGATTATGGTTGAAAAACACCAGTGTCCTGGACAGGCTTATTTATCACAAATGAAATATAGCATCTGGAAAAAATGAATAAGTGGGGCTAATGAATATGCATGCTTTTTTCAAGGGAAAATATGTTGTATCTAAGAAAGGGGTCATGTGTTTAAAAGGAGTATCTAAGGTTACCTGTTTTGGAATTACAGAATATTGCAGAATAATTCAAGAGAAGGTTAATCGCAGTTATATTTTTAGTATGTCCCTAAACTAGAAAGTATCCATTGAACATGAAAATCAAATAGAAGCTCAGGAAAAAGGTATTCTTGAGGTTAAAGGAATTCTACCCCAGCACACTTGATCTGAAGCTCTGACCAGTAAAATATGGACTTATATCAAATGTAATCTTCAAGGTTGCATTACATGCACTACAGCTTCAAACTACCCTTTTCTTCCTTTGTTGAGATTCAGAGATGATTTTTGTTCTGCAGGCAAAATGCAGTAAGGAAAAATCAATTCCTATTTTGGCTATTAAAAGAGTAGAACAAAAATATTATATCCACAATAGCAAAATTGTGGGGTGATTGTATCACTACAGGATCTTTGTTGTTGATCTTGTGCCTTGCCCTGCATGGTGTTCATGGATCTGTACTCTTTCCTCTGTCTGCCTCATCTCCCCTTTTCCAGTTCTGCCTGCCTGAAGCTTATCATGATAATTTATCCACTGTGGCAGGTGAAGGAGGAGGGACACTGCTGCCTTAGCCCCCTCAACTCCATGTCTGAGAACCTACTTCACCATCTGGAGCAGAGCTGCAAACTCTGTGGATCTGCTGGGAGCCACAGTTGACACAAGGCAATAGGGTACCACGAGGGAAGTCTCCCATAGCCAGGAGTGATGGAAAGACAAAGGACTAACTGCACACCCTTCACTGCACCTTCACAGAAGGAAAGAACAGCCTCTAAGTGAAATCAGGTTGAGAGATCTTGAGATGTGACTAGCTACTGACAGAGAGAATGAGGAAGAATACTGTTTACAACTGCTTTCCTTCAAAAGTCTCCAGAAGGATAATTTCTTGGTAGCAGGATCACAGATGATTCAAGTGATCTGAATTCTTTACCTTGAAACTGTAAAGATCAATTATATTTAGATAGTTTTGCCTAAACCAGAATTTGTCAACTGGGTGATCATCTAATGGAGATTCTGATTTATATTCTTTTAGAATAAACAGTTACAGGAGCTGTAACAACACATCAAATCCTTGGAGCTGCTATTGCAGTCTTTAAAGTCTCAGCAGTCATAAAAAAAAAAAAGGTAATGGAACATAAGAACATCTACAGCTATTAAAGTTATGGGAGATAACAGTAAATCAAGTAAACCAAGATATTTTTCACAAATTCTAAAAGTGTTGACAGAGGATTTTCTCAATTTGTTAACAGAAGTTTTCTCAAGCAAAACAGGACTGTGCACAGGATGGTGTCCACATTTACAGTCTTCACAGACTTCTCAGACACTTTATATTCATCTTAGAAATACACTAACAAACTGATGTTCAAATATTACCACCTATCCATTTTCCACATGATGTAGGGAAGAAGAGAGTCTCAAACCTACAAATTCCGTTAGCAGTGATTCTTCATTTCAACAGCACAAGCAAATCAGCAAGATACCAGCTTTAATCCTCAGCTTTGCAGAGCTTGCGTTTATATTCACAATCCTTAAATAGCAGGTAATTTCAAGAAGACTGAAGAATTTTTTTCTCAAAAATACAGTGTTGTTCTGGAAATGTCATCTGACTTTGGTGATCATGCAGGTGGATTTTACTTCATGAGCAGATACAGGTATATCTTTCTGCCACTCCGTACCTTCTGCAGAACATAGGAGTAAAAACCAAGATTCTAAGGCAGACCAGCTGCCCAATGAGTACAGTAAAATGACAGTCAACTGATAAATGTGTCTAAAGCCAAATATCTGCAAGGCAAGGGTTTTAAAAAGGTGGCATTCTAGCAGGCTGTGGTTTAGGGAATTCTTCAACTGCAGTTTGTGCTTGCAACTTGTGTGCAAAAAACCCTTGGGTGATTTTCATTCCATTTTTTTTTTCTGGACTCTTCTTGGTGCTGTGTGTCATCATCAAAATACTACATTACCATACAGCTCCTTTTCCTCATTGTTTATTTGCACGTTCAGTGTAAAGGGTTAGGGCTTGGCTGGCCATTAGGCAAATGGCAGACGCTCTTTATTAACCCCTTTCTCTTTCCCCTTGGGTAAAGAAAGGAAAGAAAGGAGAGACACATGGATTAGAAAAGAAAACTAAAACAGCTTTAATGAAAAACAAACAAACAAACAAACCAACCCATGAAATTTATACAAAACCAGTATCAAATCCAATCCCTTGATGGCAATTAAGTCACTGTCACCACTGATGTTTTGGAGCAGGCACTGGGGAAGTCCCAGACTGGACTCAGCAGCAGAAATCAGGATTTGGGAGATGGATTCTGGAACTGGATTCAGGAACACACAGCTTGGAATCAAAGACAGAATGGACAGAGTCCTTCTCAGATGCTGACTGTTGAAGAAGACAGCTTGACCTTTATAATCTCTTAGGTTTATACTGTGTATGATGTAGAAGTAGTGGAATACCTTGTTGGTCAGTTTAAGATCACCTGTCCTGCCCACTCCTCTCCACAGGTGTGGCCTCTTAATTACTGTATCCCCAAAATGGTACACAAGATTTAGCAGACACCTTGGTCTCCATAGTAGCAAGTACAAGCAAGAGCCTTTCTGCATACTAATCCTTGGTAGTAACTGGAAACATCAAGTGTTATCACTGCTAGAAGCACACACTATCTACAGAAGTATGGCACTAAATTCACACAGTGCAGCTAGTTAGAAGAAACTGAGCTGCAAAGTAAAAATACGGAACAGAATTACTTCTGTTCTGGCTCAGACTAGGGCATTCAACAAAACAAGTCTCAATGATTCCCTATAACATTATATCCATAAAATGTCTCCATTGGGAAAACTAGCAAATGCTCTGTACCTTTGACTCTGTCTTTTTATTAATTATAAATCCAAAATCACATATTTTCATACAGTACAATAACTCTTTTCTTCCTTTCTGGTATGAATTACAAGGACAAAGTAAGTTTTCCAGGTAAGAATGTTTTTTTCCTCTTTTTTGTCTCTTCTCACCCTTTTGGAAAAGCATGTGAAATAAGCCCAAAGAAACTCAGTCAGGTCTTTGGGATTTATCTACACACAGTTTGACTCAGGTTTAAAGTCTCGCGAATGACCATGTCAAAAGTGGTTCTAAAATCCTAAGTGCATTGTTTGCTGACTATTCAGAGCTCTCTAACAGACATGATTATCTTCCACAAAGCATGTTGACTCTTTTCCTTCAAGATTATATCTGTGTATCTGTATATTAAACTTTATTATAATTTGCATTTGCTACATTGGTAAAGAAGTCAGTCTTCCTCCTCTGTTATTCTTTGAAACCCTGTATCACTTTCCATTCCTCCAATACAAAAGTATGTTAAAAGTTGAATGTATTAATTCTTACTTACTTTCCCTTATTTCTCAAATTCTAATCTTCAAGAGCTATTACTGTTTATCTGAGTTTTACCAAAGGCTCTTCCACTGACACTGTAAATTCAGGTAGTTCCTCACAGTCACTTTTTTAAAGTGTTGGAATGTCTCTGAATTCCTTCACTTTAAGTAAGAACAATAACCCAGTTATTTTTCCTGAAATGGACTTGTCATCTGTGAATCTTCTTTTTACATCTCAGTAATTTACCAGTCATAATGACTCTGTGTCAGTATCTCTTCTGTTTTAAGAAGTATCATTATTCATTTTTTTTATCCCTTTAGTAAATTGTTCCTCAAATTCTTTTTTGGCCTGCACAATTTTATATTTAATTTGCAAGAAGTTTTGGTGTATTGTTGGTTTTGTTTAGTTTTGGTTTTATATTCCTCCTCTGGAGACAAGTTCAAAATTTTGAAGGATTTTTTCTTCTTTCTTTCTTTTTTACTTTTTTTTTTTTTTTTTTTTTTTTTTTTTTTTTTTTTTTTCTTTTTCTTTCTTTTTTTTTTTTTTTTTTTGGTGAAATGTGCATTGTC
>JAAGNO010013726.1:8959-25141 GCA_033439905.1 Ceryle rudis | reverse complement strand
TTTACATTGAGGGTGGTAGAGCAGTGGAATAGGCTACCCAGGGAGGTGGTTGAGGCCCCATCCCTGGAGATATTTAAACTTAGGCTGGACAAGGCTCTGAGTAGCCTGGTCTAGTTGAGGGTGTCCCTGCTCACTGCAGGGGACTGGACTAGATGACCTACAGAGGTCCCTTCCAGCCCTAGCCATTCTATGATTCTATGATTCACTAGATAGTTTCATGTCCTTAAATAAAGTGAATGTATACTTGTTCACAGAAAACAGCTCTTTTTTCCTGCAGGGCCATATGACAAACTACCATTCATGCATGCTGTCACTGAAAAAAACTTAAGAATTCAGACAAGACGTGTGGAAAAAATAATATGTAATAAATGACAGATCATGTGGCTGCAGGAATGATTGCCAAAGTCTATAGCTACTGTTAAAACTTCTTTAGTGACACATATGTAGAATATAAAGCAAAAAAACCTACATGGAAAAGGCACTTCTAGACCTCACTGTCTGAGACATTGGTGGGTAGTGTTTATTGCTATTCATGGAAAATCATTACTAATTGACAAGCCAAAAAACATAACAACTTCTGCCAGAAAAACTAATTTTTAAGCTGCTGATGTATTTCTTCCATTATTTTGCAGGAGAATGACAACCAGTCTGAATAATTCTAAAGCCATTGCAATAAACAGGAACTTTAAGATCTGTTTGAGGGGGTCTAGCTTCTGGGTTTTATATATAGTTGTGTCTATGTGCTGAAGAGTTGCAGAGCTTTTTACTTTTTATCTAATAGCTGCCTGACCAAACTAAATCACACTTACACTTATATATTTGGTTAGAACTTCATATCTGTTTTTTAAATCCTTAATGAAACTGATCATTCTTTGTGTTTTGAAATAGCTTGGAGCAACCTCTACTGGCTGCTTAGGTTTGAAATGGATCTTTACTGACACTACTAATTTGCTCTTGTACAATGTATTGTTTATCTGTACTGTCAAAAATACTGAACCTGCAGTGCCTTTATGTTCAAAAAGTGAATTATAAGAAAAAAAAAAAAAAGTATGGGATTTTTCAAGAAGGGTAGAATGGAGATCTATTTCAGATCATACACAAATTTAGGTAGTCTTCAAATATTCCACTCCAGGCTTTCACTGCCCAGATCAGAGCCCAAGGCTACCAATTAAAATAATTCAACATGTTTCGGAGAACTTTGGATCTAGACTCAGATTTAGTGCAGGATATATAAATATATCAACGAGAAAAATTAATTTTTTTTCTGCTATTTTATCAAAAATCCAATACTAATTTTTTTATTTGAGATAAATATTGATAGAAGATATAATTGTGCAGAGAACTCTATTTTAAAGCAATATTTGAATGCAAAATCTATGCTTGAATGTAAAGCTTGGAATTGTGGAAAGACAGACCTCATGATACTCTTCAGAGCTTTAAACCTACATCTTTGCCTAGTTGGTATCGCTTTTCAGAGGAGAGAATAAAATTTGTAAGATGAATATTTGTCCTGTAATAATCCTGGTTGCATAACATTTATTCTTTTACTCAATCTATGCTCCTTGGTGTGTCCAATAGAGTGTCATCATTAAATTTATTGCATTAGACAGAGTCTCACTGTCGAAGTAATTATAAGGATTAGAAACAGCAGAAGGATGATGATCTCAGAATAAGAGATATTGATTGCTTTTCCACATGGTTTATTAAATAAATGATGGATTATTCCAAAGGCATATAATTAAACTCAAAAATCAACACAAGATATGAATAATCTACAAACTCATTGTTATAAGACAGATATTAAAAAAGCAATAAAAACCATGCTAGAATAATAGAGTGATAAATTATTGTGCTGTGTCTTTGTTTTTTCCATTGTTGACTGCTACTTTACAATCTAAACACAATCAAAGATAAGTTTCTCAAAAATGTAAAGATTATCCTCCCTTGGTACACTACTTTTGACTGGTGAATACATCAATATCTTTCTCCATGAACTTTAAGAAAAAAAAAAAAAGACTAAACAGAAAAAAACAAACAAAGAAAGCAACCCACAAAAAAAATCAAAGTACTTTATGTCAGACAGATCATTCATAGATACTGAGGTTTCATTCAATGTCTCACAGGAAATAAGGCATACAGTACCAGGCATATAGGACCATGACTCTATCTTAACTGTCATTGTTAACATTGATTGAAAAAAAATAGATAAGTAGTATTTAAGGGAAGATCAATGTCAGTAAAAACAATAGAACAGCCCTTCGTGGTACCTCTTTTGATTCTAGTATACTGTAGCCTTTCATCTACCTTTATGAAAGGACTAGGTGCAGATATGCTGTTCTAAAACACCAGAGAGAAAAAAAAATGCTTTGGAAAGACACATTTTTCCCCTTTCTACTTTTTTCTCAAGGACTAATCAAGCCAGAAGAATATTAAAACAGAAAAAAAAAAAAAAAAAAAAAAAAAAAAAAAAAAGAAAAAAAAAAAAAAAAAAGACTTGGAAAAAAAAGCCATTCTACTTCCATAGAGAAATTTATAATACAAACTGTCATTTTTTCCTTATTTCTTCCCTTCATGTCAAATTTCAAACATTTGGCCAAAAGTTAAAACTATTATTCTGAAAATTCAAACACTGTGGATTGTGATGAATTTATGAACCTAAATTGCTGCACAGTGCTTTAGAACCAGGTCTTGTACAGGGATAAGAAAATATACCATTTTTACAGAGAAGGAATCAAGCTACTGTTCAGTATTGAACAATCTGAAGAGAACTCCATTAGCTCCTTAAGGTGTTCTGCTGAAAATGATTTGTGTATCTGGTTATTTGTCAGAGTCACATTACCAGGAAAAGAACACTACATAAGGCATCTGTAATAAGCATTAAGAACCTAATAACAGTTACAAATAAACTGGAAACCCATATGGCCAACAGGTGTATATTCAAAGATACAAACAAAAAAAATGATCATGCAAGAGAAACATCTTCTATCCCAAAGACAGTGAATGATCAAAGACAGTGCTGCTCATCAGGAGGGCAAGAACACTCACTGATGAGAAACAAACTAATCAATATGTGCCAGGATAATTAGATTACTAAAACTGGAAAGCAACGTAGTGGCAAAGGAAAACATAAGCTTTTTTATTGCCTGCAAAGTATTTCTGATAGGTACTAAGACTTGGTTAGTTTTTGCAGTGTAGGACCTCATAGTTAAAGCTGGATAGCCCAGATCCTGAAGAGAAAGAACAGGGACTGGGAAGCCTCGGCACAGATGATGATTATCTTTGTGCTTTGAGCACTCTCTTCCATTACAAAATCATACACAAAACCATGGATTTAGCCAGATGGCTATACAGAAAACTGAATCAGTCACATCTGCAACACATCAAGGCTCAGGCCATCTCTCCAAGATACAATGGTATTCCAAACAGCAGAAAATCAGCCACAGCCACAATACTTGCCAAAGTGGAAGAACAGCCGAGAAAGGTCAACATTGAACAGACATGAGCAAGAAAATCAACAGTGCAAAATTAAAAGCAAAGGAACAAATAAAAAAATAAATAATAAAAAAATATCAGAGTCTGAGGAACAGGCTGGATACATCTTCAGAAGAACAGGAAAGTGAGACTGGACTGAAACTGAAAGGAAAGAGGCAGCAGCCACAGCCAATATGACTTAAGCTCCAGTGATGGCAGCCAGATATTAGCATAAGAAGAGCACAGAATGAACAAGACAAGAGATGCAGTGCTTCACTGAGGAAAGAAGAATGCTGAAATGAAAAGCCCATAATACAAAAGCCTTCTGAGTATCAGAGAAAGCCACAGAGGAGTGTTAGAAAGCAAGCAATCAGATCAGGTGCAAGAAATATGAAGACAGATGGAGTCAAACTTTGTGGCTGAACCTGAAGTTGCAGCTGCATTGGGAAGCCTGGGAGCTGTTTAGCAGTGAAACTGTGTGGAAATTCTGAAGTGTCAAAAAGCCAGTCAAAAGCAAACATAGAAAAATGCTTGGAACAATAAACAGATGAAAAAAAAACCCAAACCAAATCCAACCAACCAAAAAACAAAAACAAAACAAAACCAAACAAACAAACAAAAATCCAACCAACCAAAAAACAAACCCAAAACCCAAAACCTACAAACAAACCAAGAAACCTACCTACCAAACAAAAAAAACCCAGGATAAATAGCTTTGAGATGACCTATCCCCATCAGAACAACAGATCACTTCAGAAAATGATCAAGATGGCATTAGTCCAACAGTCCAGCAATAACATCACAGGTAAATGATATGACAAATTATAAGTATAATAAAATAGTCAGAAGCATTCCACATCAGAATTGCTAAATGGACTTGTTTCCATCATCATCATATAGATGAAATTAACAGAATTTTCTCAAAATCTGGAGTAAAAAGAAAGGAAAGCCACTCTCCATTATATTTGAAAAGTCATGGAAATCAGTTGAAGTCCACAGTGACTGGAAAAGGGAAACATCATGCCCATTTTTAAAAAGGGTAAAAAGGAGGACCTCAGGAAGTACCAACCAGTCAGCCTAACCTTTGTGCCCAGTAAGATTGTGGAACATATCCTCCTAGAAGACATGTCAAAACATATGGAAGGTAGGAAGCTGATCAGAGACATCCAACATGGCTTTGGGCAAATCATGCCTAACTAATCAGGAAGGAGAGACTGCATCAATGGACAAGGGAAGAGCTAAATATTTCATCTATGTAGACTTCTGTAACACCTTTAGCATAGTTTCTCACAGCATTCTTTCCTCCAGATTGTTGAGGTATGGGTTTGATGGAGAGTCTGTTAGATGAATAATGAATTGACTGGATGGCTGTGTCCAAAGGGTTATAGTCAATGGCTCAATGTCCAGGTGGAAACCAGAAAAGAATGGTGTCCCTCAAGGGTCTGCACTGGGACCAGTACTATTTAATATCTTCATTAACAACATAGAGAGTGGGAGTGTACCCTCAACTAGTTTGGGGGCGATATCAAAATGAGAGGTGAGTTGATGTGCTAAAGGGAAGAGATGCCATTCCAACAGGCTTGAGGAGTAGGCCTATAAGAAACTCAGGAAGTTCAGCAAGGCCAAGTGAAAAGTCCTGCGCCTGGGTTAGGCTAATCCTCAGTAACATTACATCCTGAAGGATGAATGAATTGAGAGCAGCCCTGAGGAGAAGGACTTAGTAGATGAAAAATTGGAAAGGAGCCAGCAATGTGAGACGAAGCTCAGAAAACAAATTTTATCCTGGGCTGCATAAAAAGAAGCACAGCCAGCAGATAGAAGGAGGTGGTTTCCTCACTTTATTCCACTCATGAAAGGTCACCTGGAGTGCTGTCTCCAGCTCTGGAGTCACCAGCACAAGAAAGATGTGGACCTGTTACAGTAGGTCCTGAGGAGGACCATGAAAATTAGCTGAATGCTTGAATACCTTTCCTATGAAGAAAGGCTAAGAGAGTTGGGGTTGTTCAGCCTGGAGAAGTGAAGGGCCTGGAAATACCTTATTGCAGCCTTTCAATATATTATGAGGGCTTATAAGGCCTGTGGTGACAGGACGAGGGGAAATGGTTTTAAACTGAATGAGGGTGTGTTTAGATTGAACAATAGGAAGAAATTTTTTTTTATGTGGAAATAGTGAGACACTGGAAAAGATTGCTCAGAGAACTTCTGGCTGTCCCATCATTGAAAAGGTTCAAGGTCAGATTGGATGGGGCTTTGAGCAACCTAATCTAATGAAAGATATCCTGGTTCATGACAGGAGTGTTGGACTGGATGATCTTTGACAGTCCCTTGAAAGCCAACCATTCTTTGATTTTGTGAAACCTTATTCAATTCTGAAAGACAGAAAGTATGGAGTTCCATCAAGATATCCAGGAAGAACTCACTGATTGCAGTATGAATGTGCTGTAGGAGGAAAACTCTGTAGTGTAAAAAAGAGTGGAAAACTAAATGAATGCAAAGTTTAACAGGGAACTGAATTCAACTCCAGCAAATCCTGTATAAAATATGTTCCCTTGTGATTATCATGGATAAGAGAGTGCAAGTCACTTTCATTGACTGTGTAAAGGTATCTGGTCAATTAATCTGACTCACATTATGTTCAACATCTCAAGTTCACTGTGAGCTAAACTAAAGTAATTTTCTGCAGGGGGAGTAGGAACTAGTTAATGGAAACTAGAAAGAAGCAGTCATTGAGTCTTTAATTATTCTCATCTTTCCTCTGGCATTGTCATACAGTGACTAATGGACATGCTCATGTCATGCAAACAGTGGGGTAAGATGTAGAAAGGAACTAATTTTTAGAATATCCTCCAATGTAATTAGAGTTTATTCACAAAAGAAAGTGGGTGGCACAGAGATATGGAGCTTGATGTCTGACAAATTCTGTTTTATTTAATTCTTCTACTTAAAGGTCAAAGTCTGAGAACAGTAATGTCTTACCTGTCAAGAGAAGTAATGATGAACAAGAAGAACTTCAGCAAGGGAAATCCTTCTATCTAGTAAGCCTTTGAAATCTAGATAGATGGACTTGAATATCCTCAACTAGAAATGTGAAGTAAAAATCAGTATTTGCCAAAAGGACACGGTGTGCTTCTAAATCATATGCTGCTGTGCATGCATCAATCAGAGAAAGGAAAATTAATTGAAGCTGTTACATTAGTAGCATTTCTGACAAAACCTCAATGAACTTGATGATGAAGGACAACCTAAGTTAAATGAGAGATAATGTTCTCAAGGGGACCTCTTCATCAGTGAAGGAAGAGGGATCTTAATAACCTCACTGAGCCACTCTGAATCTTGTCCTAAAGTTAACCATGAATAGAACTTACATCCCATGATGTTTTCATAGAATCACAGAATGCCCTGAGTTGGAAGGGACCTACAAAGTTCATCTAGTCCAACCCCCTGCAGGGACAACCTCAGCTAGATCAGGTTGCTCAGAGCATCATTTTGTTCTTCTTGATACAATACAGTACATTTGCATTTTAAAGATTCCTAAGGCAAGCTTAAGTCTTGCGACATTTAATTATTTTTCATCAATTATTAGTGTATGCTGATCATTATTCACATCTTTCTGAAGTGTTTGCCGAAATATCTGAACAAATGAAATGGAATAATGAAGCTATAGCACATCTCTGTATCTCTGTGAGAAGACCAAATTTCCGCACAGTTTGCTGTTTTGCCATGAGTAAACACTTATGATCATTTACATTCCTCATCCAACACTGTTTTGAGAAGGAGCTATATAGTCTCTTGTCACTTGTTATGAATGCATCTTGGAAGGACAATATGAAACAAAACGATAAAGTGTCTTAAGTTGTAATTTAAGTGCAAGCTGGGAGGTGTCTTAGAGGAATAGGGCTGAAAATCTGAATGGAAACAACTTGGCAGGTATATAAAAGTTGAGAAAATACTAAATTTGGGCAGGGAGGCTTGAAACAGATTCTTGACATTATTCTTCTCTGCACATCTAAAAATAGCTCAGATGCAGAGAAAAGCATTTCCCAAGGCTGTTTGAGGGGAAGAAGGGAGGTAGGGGAAAAAAAAAGCAAGATACTTTAATTAGTTTTTCCGGTGTCTATCCAACCACAAAAAACCCCACAGCCCTCAACTAACGTGACAAGCAGTCCCTCTGTGTTTCTCTGTGGTATCATGGGAGCCTAAGAGTGAGATTCTCCATAGCCAGCACCCTGAGCTCTGAAGCTTTCTGAGTCCAGCTCTCAGTATCCATATCAAAATTCTGACCTCACACATGGATTTTCTTTGGCTTTGCTAAAAGTCATCATATGGAATTTGACATTTTTCCTTTCTTTTCCTCTCAACTTCTCTTTTACTTCTACACTGTAAGATCCATTACAGTTCTTCGTTAGCATGCTGTGAATTTTAATGTTGTAATATTTCACAAACTCCTTAAAATCAGGTTTGACTATAAATTCAGCCTCTTTCCCATCAGGGAGAGAAGGAACTTGGAGTCCACAGTTCACCAAGAAAGAGATGTTACAATATCATTCGGATTTTTTTCAGGTAGGGATCTCAGTATAGATTTCCTAATACCTTTCTCACTTCAAAGCTTTTCCATGATTCATCTTCAACAGCTCTGAAGTTCAGTCTCTCAAAATTCTGCTAAATACTAGGCAAGAGAAACTTCTCTAGCTATTACATTTGCCTAGATGACTCTGAGCTAGTGCTCAGCCTGTATCCTTCTCCTTTTTCATCGAAACTTTCTTCCACAAAGGACTTGAGTTCCTATTTAATCATGAAGTTCACAAAGCTTTTGATCACTAGGGATTCTGAATTTCAGCATTAATAAAAAGAGAAAAATATCATTTTTACTCATATGGTCTCTGGATACAGATCTAGTTGTAATTTCACTATCTGCAAAAGCATTCATATCGGTTCTGATTTTAAAATGTTCATGAACTCAGTTTGAACTGATTCTAGAAAGGTTCATATATCTTTAATTAAAATCTAGCTCAGTGATGATTTTGAAGCTGTGGGAACTGCTTTTCCTCAGCCCTTAAGGACTCACTAAGGTTGCCCTAATTTGCTGTTAAATGTGTGTATATCTCTAACACTGAAAAACTGACTCTTGAAATTAAAGCCTGCCTCCTGAGATCATGGACAGAGGGAACTGTAAAAGCCTGTAGTCTGATCTAGCTCCCTTAAAACAAAAGTCACTTACATGCTCCAGAGTCCCAAGACTTAAAAGCACAGGTCTTCTACAGGAACAAGCTGAGCTCTTATAAAGGCTTTTATGATGAAAATCTTAGGATTTACTAGGGATGAGATCTGGATTTGTTCCATAGTGGTTGTAGAAAAAAAAAAATTCCACAGTCTCAGCTTTGTTATTCTTCCTCTATTTCTCTGGGTGCCATTGAAAGACACAGCTACACCAACCCACTTGCTTACTTGTGAGCAAGCTGGTCCTGCCAAGTCTTCTCTGTCATCTGTACCCTAGCCTCCCTTTACAGACACCCACACTTCTCTGGCCCTGCAGGGACCCTTCCCACACTAATAGAAAGGACAATATTTATTTTCCCATCTTACTCCCTGCAATGACTCACAGTGGGGTGAAAGGGTGCCAAGGATCAACATGAGGCAAGCAGCCACAAGCTGTCACCAGGATGAGGAAGGTTAGGAGTGTCTTTTAGTTACAGCAAGTTGTGGGTTTGGCTCATGACATCAGTCAACAGTCCCTCTTGGTGTGGTAAAAGCTCTCCTGCTGCTCCCTTCAGGCTTCTGCTTGGAAAATATCCTTCAGCAATCTACTCCTCTTACACCCACATTTTGAATCTCTTGGTTGGTCTAAAAATGAGGCCAAAAATTTTTGTTAAATTATGTTTTTATGATCACGTGCACATACAAATTGATGAAGTTATAAGAGAGAAGGGACAGAGAAACTCGGATTTGGGGTCACATGCAGTCTTGCAGTCTGCAGATAGAAGCCAAAGTCCTCAAAAGGGTGAAGTCATTCCCACAATGTCTGCAGGACATTCCTATGATGCACTAGACTGTTTCCTGAAAGTCCAATGTGTTTTATGTCCTGGAAGAGTTCAGATTTCACCTCTACTAAGTCTTTGTTCATTTTCTTTGTGCAAGTGCTTAGCAAGGGGGAAATCATAACCTTCAAGGCTGAAAAAAGACTTGATTGCTTTTGTTCCATGTGTCAAAGTAATGATATAACCTGTTATGAAAAAAACAACAACAAAAAAACCCCAACAAAACCAAACCAAAACAAAACCAACCAAACAAAAAAAACCCAACCAAACAAACAAAAAAAACCCCAACAAGAAACAGCTGTGTAAAGTGGAATAAAAATTCAAGACTGAGTGGACATTATGAAAAGCCCTTAGTAGCTTTAGTGCTTACTTAATTTTTTGTTGTAAAAGTTGTCCTTTTGTTATTTGGAAGGTATATTATGACAGAGTAACATATGACAGTATTTTTCGATTATCTGGGTAATGTTGCATGCAAAATAAAGAATAAAAAAATGCTCAACTAAGAAATAACATCATAAATGCCAAAAATTCCGTGTTAGACAATTTTAGATACAGAATTCGTCTTGCAGAGTAGACTATCAATCAATCAATCAATCATTCTAGTGGGTCCTACAATAGTGCTTTTTGTCATTTGACCACAATATTGTTTACAGTTCCAGACTGGTTTATATAGACATTAAGATAATATTAATCTAACACATATATTTTGTCTTGGTGGGGGATTTTTGCTGTTTTTTTTTTTTCAGGTTTGCAGTTGAGTTTTTTCCTCGTTTTTCTTTTCTATAATCACGTAAATGTATTGCAGAGTTTAAAGAGATCCATGAACACAAACCGAATATTTCCATTTTTGTGAGGGAAACTGTTTTTTAGAAAGTTAATATTACTTGTTTTCAGAAGAAATAAGAAGCAGAAACTCACTACTAACTCTATTAATGAATCGGTTTAAATCAAGTATTATGTCTAAACTAAACTATTCATGAAACTTCTGATACTGAATTCTCTATGACTGCTAACTATCTTAGAGACTTTCTTCCCTCAAACTTGAGATAGTCTATTCCCTGCTTAATCCAAACATTGAAATTATTCTTTTTGACCGAAAAAGACTTATTTTTCTTGGCAGTTTGAACTGATATACAGTGGCCAAGTGACTTAAGTTCTGTTAGGTCTTTGGAAACTCCTCCTTCACCATTCTTAAGAAAAAGGAAAACTGACTCTTTTGCCTGTACTATGAGTTCAGAAAAGGGCACAAAAGGAAAGTATCTACTCTGAACTCTAAAGCCTCGGCAAAATAGTAAAGACTGATTTGTTTAATTTTTTCCCGACCATTAAATGTATAACTAATAAATGCTGGACCTGTGGGGTTTTTTTTTTGTAACAAAAGGTATTTTTCTTTTTTAACCCACAGATTAACACTGTATTTGTATAATGGACTTTGCAAGCTCCTGCTCTCCCAACTCATGTCCTTTTATAGATGCAGCTATGAAATTGCAGTGTCAGACCACCTTAAATTGCTCATCAAGACCCCTGCCACTACTGGTATTCAGACTAATTCTTATAAGTGTTCCCTAGCTTTTTCCAGTTAAAATAGGCCAGAACTGCTGAAGTTATTTCAATACAGTGTTTTTTCCAGTTAGCTTATCTGGACTGAAGTAGAGCATGGAGTCATCCATGATGCTTGATTGGTAGATTTGCAGGTATGGTGATATGAGCAATGCTGTGCAGCTGACACTGGACTAGAAACAACAATGTCTTCAGCCAGCACAGCTAGAGCAGGAAGGGTGCATGTATCCAGTACATTTGTAGACAAGCTGAAATTAGGAATTTTCTAGTTGTATGTGTCCTTTTATCTATCCTGTGAAGTCTGAGGGAAGACCGTAATTTGGGTGTTGTATTTGAATAAGGGTCCATTGTCTTTGGCTGGATGAATAATAGTGGAAAAATGTTTTCTTAATGCTTGAATTTCTTGGTAAGTAACATATCAGCCTCTCAGTCTGGGAGTTCAGGACAGAAGTACCCTGTGGTGAAGAACGCTGCCTAAGGTTGTCTTGTAACTCACAAAGCTGTGGAGTTTTCGTACACTCATTCTTTCCTTGGCAAGCTAGTGTTATGTACCTGCTGATGGGGAAAACACTATCTTCACTGTGTCTGTGGAGATATTTAGTTTCTTTTCATAGGCTGAAAAGAAGTACCTTTCCTCAGACATTGGCAAAAAGGTTGAAAGAGGAAAGGAGACTACAGCAGACAGAAGTCCTGTTAAAGTGTTTCATCCATTTCACAGAAAAGAAGAAAATGCAGTGGGGAGGACTTGATCTAAAGAGCTGGAGAGCAATCACACTAGTTCATGTGTCATTTTATGCCTTTTTTTATCACACTTAAGATGCTAGTTTTGCTTCTTGCTCTATTTGCCTAATCTGTTCACCTTAATTTTTTTTTTATTAGAGAAAGATGATAATCAGCAGTCTTCAGTGTACAGATTTGGCAGTCAGATTGCAAATCTGATCTCATTCTGGGGCACATCAGTTGCAGTTTTGTTAAGTTTAATGGAATTGTATTGGTTTTAACCCTGGAGGAACAGAAAAAAAAAAAAAAAACCCAAAAAAACAATCAGGCCCTGGAGTTTCAGTAGAAATAAGAATTAAAAAAGAAAAACAAACAACCAAAAGTTATTAAAAACACTACTGTATTAACTTGAAAACATTCAGTCGGCCATAATAGATAAAATACAAATTAAATGGTTTAAAATCAGCTTTTATATTATACTGGTGTATCATGGTATGATATGTCACGTACAGAGGCTCAGTCCTGCTTGTTCAGTTCAGCCTGTCTATTTCAGAGGATTGTCTGTGATAACTTTTTGTTCTTCCAATTTGCAATTTGTTTATACTGCTTATTTTTCTCAAGAGTTGACTTCATAACCTTGAAGGAATATGCATGCTTGGGTTTGTACACTAAAGAAAGGCTCACTGCGGACCTGCTGATGAAGCTAAATGTCCATGTAGGACCCGTTGAGGCCACTAACGTGGATTCCTGATACCCTCTGGTGGCTGCTCATACTCATACCTACAGAAAAGATGAGAAACACGAATTTTGATAGTTCAGTGTTTGACACATCTGGGAAACGTTTCACAAAATTGTCTAGAGGCATTTCACAACTAAATTACGTTTAAATGATATGCTATATCTAGGTGTGATAATTTACTTTTTTATCTCCTAAAATGCAAAATTAGAGTGCCATATCAAGATACGTGCTGTGTTATTCTAGGTAGGCGTGAAGAGAGACATGGCATATGTCCTCATTTAATACCTTAAGCTGGTTATGAAGTGTAGGAAAACAATAAGAATTGTCAGGCAAAATATTTCAGTTGTCCAGTTATATTCATACTCCAGAATTTTATTCCAGACATTGGTGAGTTAATGAAGCAGGTACAAAAATTTTTCCTGGTTGAAAAATAGAGAGGAACTAGTTGAGCAACAGTTTTTCATATCTTTAGTCACTCCAAAAGCCTTATTTGGTACTACAAGTTGTTCAGTGTCAGAGGACTCCTATTGTATGTATTTCATAGCAGCAAAAAAAAAAGTAGCATATATTTCTAAGGGGCTCACAGTACAACTCATGTCTTTCTCCTGCTATGGCTGGTTCTTTACATTCAATACATAGGTGAGGTAGCCCATAAATGTTCCTCATCTTGAACTTTCTTGGTAACTACATACTAAAAAGTACTCATAAAAAGATAAGGGAACTTGCTCCTAAATGCAGCAGCTGAGGAAGATTTTACAATGAAAATCACCACCAGCAGGGGCTGTATATCTACCTCCTCAAATCCCAAATGTAAACCACATGAGAAAACAATTTTCCAATGAATAAATTCTTGTCAACAATATAAACTCTCTTCTCATTAGATTTGGCTGAAAAAATATTTCAAAGTAAATGAAAATGTGTTCAAAAATTCAGGCAAAATCACTTCTGATGTTAAAAAAAGTCAGTGAATTAGTTTCTCATTTTTTCTTATCTCTTTATCATTTAAGTCAGCCCAGCTGTTTAAAAGAAGTAGCTAAGTACATCTGATAAAAACCATTTCTGATATAGTAGCACTTGGAAACTTTTTCAAGAATAGATGTTGTTGGGATGACATCAGTCTGTGGTTTTCAATTATGAATTGAGAAGTTTGTATTCACTTCTTGGAAGCACTTGAGTGTTTGAATCTTTTTCCAGGTATGCCTTTGGTAGGTACACCACATTGAAACATAATGCAATCTCAATTTCATGTGATCTCTGCTTAGCTATCTGTCCCAGCTGGTCATAGTCACCAAGCCTTTTATGTTACTGTTGATAGCTTGTGTGCCATGTAACTTTTACAAGCCTATTGCTTATGAGGTGACTGAAAATAAGCTTACATCTCAAATCCATTATTATGGATAGTTTATCTGGGATGCTACTACTCCTCATGCAGATAAATATTCATCAAATGAAATGCCCCAATAGTCTGTTGTGACTATGTGATGAATCATTTCTAAAAGCAGAAATGCTTCATCTTCATGTTCTTTGGTTAATACTTGAGAAGACTTCAGCAGTCAGTTTTCTGAGATTCCTATGATTTTGAAGGCATTGTCAATTTCCACTCAGGTTTATGATGATGGATACTCTTTCTGTGAAAAATAATCATTTGGGACCAATGTAATGGTTTGAATGCTGTAGTGTTTAAAAGCCAGGGACATGCTGTGACAAAAGAGAGATTCCTGAAGTGCTGGTCGGTTCCTTTGCTTCTTGCCACCTGGAATAAGGACAGAGGATAACAACCATAAGGATATGCATCTGCCTGTCTCTGAACTGATCCTGAGGTACTGGTAGAAAATAAACACACAGTCCTGGGATTCCTAATTTTTTACTTGGTAGCAAGGACCTCAAAAAGATTTAGGAATTCTGAGGACACAGCCTATTGTAGTTAATCAAACGGTGTCAGGGAGTCTCTTGGGAGATTTGATTATCTGTACTTGAACTACCAGAATAGTCTGTGTCTTGGCTCTGGGTCAAGGTAACAAGCAATTCCCAAACAGCTAGTGATGCATATAGGCCATGGACCATTTCCAACAGCCATTTTCATGCATGCAGCCTTTCTTGAAGATTAAAAACATTTAGCAGTATGGAGACAATCAGACTATGCCACTTGGCTGCAGGACTACAGAAAGGGCCCTGGCTGTCTTATTTATTAATAATGATACTGAAAAACGTATGTTGTGTTTTCTAGAGCTGCCTGAACTCACATTTCACATGGCATCAATTTGAAAAAGAAAATAAATTCACCCTTGAAAAGGCAAGGTTAAAATTTTGGTTAGCAAATTAGAAACAGTTACAAAAATCAATGTAATAATGTATATACACTCTTAAGTTTGAGTCTGTAATTAAAAAGGAAGTTTTCTCTTTTGGCTGATGTTGTGGCTTTCCCCATTCTCTAATCTTAGTGCATACTCATTTCTTGTCATGCTCTCTTAAGATTAAACTGTTCTGCTTGCCTTTCACATCATTCCCAAGGCTGTTTCAGAACTTTACAATTCATATCAAATGAAAAATACTCATGTCAATGTAGCCTATATCAAAATCAACATCCCTGGTGGTTTGCATTTTAGCCTTTCTTGAGATCACACATGACATATTAAAGTAACACAGATGACAGACTTCGTTACTGCTGTCATTTTCAATTCTAGAAAGCTGTGCTGGAGACTGATTGAAGCAGCATAACCTACTCCCTAAAAAGCAGTAGTAAACTATGTCTTACAATCTCTGCAGAAATTGTCTTATTGCTGTAGCCTCCTCTTTCAACTCTTGTCATTGTATAGGCTCAGGGTTGAAAATCTCAATTGATCCAGACTCACCTGCAGGTTGCCTGGATCCCCCAGGAGCTGGCAGTGTTAGCTGACAGCAAGTCAGCATATTGGAAATGTCTTAACTTTCCTTGTACCAATGAAGCAGGCTAAATAGATGTCATCTTACGTGTCTCTATTCTGTCTGTGATGAGAATATGAATCTTACTGTCAAAGTATTCCCCTCCACTAGTCTTTTATACAGGCTTGTTCTCTTCTCTACTGATATGTTAATTTTTATAATCTCATGTTTTCTTTTTGCAGTAAAGGTGAGTTAGAGGAGAAAGCTGAAAGTTTAATTTGCATATTGAAGACCTGATAGTAAAACTAAATAGGCAGAAATAGCCTAGATGTCCTGAAAGTAGCTTATCCAGTTCTGTTGAATTCAGAAGACTATAAAGTTAGAATGACACATTCAAGGCTATTTATGCAATTGGGTACTCCAGGATGTCATATCAAGGTCTGCTTGTGGGTACTGTAGTGTACCCTGGATGCTTGAACTAGTCTTGGTTATATTTATATATCATCTTCTGTCTTCAGGGACAGGTTCTGCATCACAGGGTAGTCACTGTGTTTTAGTCAATAGAGGACAATAAAAGGTTGTCCCCTTGTAGAGGGCATCCACATCTGTCCTAGTCTGAGTGAAAACAGAACTAATTCTGTTCAGTGATTTTACTTTTCAGCTCAGTACTTCTAACTAACAGCACTTTCTGAAGTTAGAAACGTTTTCACAGGCAGTTTCTGCTGCTGGCAGTGATAACACCCCATGTTTAGAGTTACTACCAAGGATTGGTGTGCAGACCAAGGCCACTGCTGG
>JAAGNO010013725.1:0-43756 GCA_033439905.1 Ceryle rudis | reverse complement strand
CAAACCAAAACATTGACCAAATATTTATAAAATTTTGCATCAAGAGAAAGGTTGTGTTTTATTACTGAAACGAGCACAAAGTACACCTTCCACAATAACACTGAAAGCAGTGCAAAGACTGACAGTGACCTCTGACTAAAGGTAGTTCCGTAAAAAGAAAAATACCAAATAAATCAGTGCCCTGCTTTGATTGTTGTAAAATTTTTTTTACATAAAAGTTGGTCCAAACTTACAAAAAAAGCACAAATGTGCATAGTTCAGAAGATCTGAAAGAGTGCCATAAAAAGCTGATGTCCCTAAATTTAGCATCCACTTAAAACTGCCAAAATACAAAATAAAATTCAGAACTAGAGTTTGTGAACATGTACAATCAATTTATCTAGTTTTCAGACAGCATGAGTTTTAAGCATCTTTAATTTTTCCTACTGTATGCAAGACCCTTTTCCACATAAAAATAAAGCTGTTGAATTAACATTATTCAAGTCTGTTGAATTGCTGCTTTAAACTGCAGCTAGGGGGAAAAAAAAAAAAGTTTTTCCAGATAAAAATGATGTGCCTGAGGAAAAACAGATACTCAATATGGTAATCCTCTGCCTCGCCCTCTCACTGCAGATGTGCTAATGTGTCCCCTGTAACCTTGGGAATAGCCGGTTCCATGTGCAGGAGAAGTCCAAGTCTGTCCATGCATGTGGCTGATGCCACTGGGATTTTCCTGTAAGTTACTTCCGTAGCTATAGTTGTGCATCTTTGCGGGCAAAGAGTGCGTACTCTCCGGCCCTGCGGAAGCATCGCCGCCACTCCCCAGAACTGGGATTGGGCCGTGGCTGTATTCAAACCTATGGTCTTTATCTCCACTAAATAGCATGGGGCCAGTGTTGAGGTAAATGTCTCCATAACCAGTTACTGAGCTGGGAAAGGATTCCGAAAAGGCCGACGGAGGAGGGGCAGCACCAGAGTGAGATGAAGCAGTACTGTAGTTATCCAAAGACTGGATATCCGAGTTTCCAAGGAAGCTCCTCCTTTCTAATGGTCCTGATGACCCACTTCCTATTCCATCGCTACTGCCATAATGGGCAGATGAGAAGGAAGATGATCCAAAGTTATCCTTGTAGTCTGGGCCCGTTACATAGGAGTCTCTAGCCTGGTAATCCACGCTCGTTTGTACTGGCTCCTCCGTTGTCGCCTGAGCTTGATGCTGAGCAAGCAGCTGCAGAAGAGCTGCTTTCACTCCTGCGTGAGGATCTGTTCCTGAAGAGTTACTTATAGGCAAATGCTGGTTCTCTGTCCGATAATCAAGGTCTTCATCAGTGAGAGGCGGAGGCTCCGGTGGCTCTGGAGGACGCTGGTCTGGAGGCAAGATCCGAGGGCGTTCTTGTTCAGGTGTTTGGTTTAAAAGCCTCATCTCAGACTGCCTAACCAAATCCTCTTGACCTAAGCAGATGAAAGAAAAAAGCTTTGAAGTAAAGATATGCAGTGACAATAGCAGAAAGGAAAGGAGTCTTTCCTGGAACTATACAGAGGTTTGTTAATTCAATTCTCATTAACTTATTAGTTAAATTTATTGGTAGTTGGACAGAATATTTTGGAGAAGGCAACAGCTCATTTGCCTTAAGAGGGTGATGCAGATTTCTCCTCAAAGTGACATTACCAGGCAAGTAGTTAAAGAAAAATGGTACGTTACTCAAAACAAAACCAAGCCAAAAACCACAAGTAAACCCAACAACTAAACCCAAGCAACACACAAACACTAGAAAATTCAGAGAGATCAGAAAAGATTTGCAAATATTTCTAAAAGTCCTAAGGGACAAAAGGCCACTGTCAAGGAATAGCAAAACTTAAGCTTAAAATAAAAACATGAACAAAAAAGCCCATCAGTCGAAAAAAACCAAAAAACACTCCCAAAACACTTCAGAATAGTTCTTTCAACAACTAGGAATACCACAGGGCAATACATACGCTACCGTGTAACAGGACTCAACTAGCAATCCAAAAAGATCAACAACAGAGCTCTAAACTTTGAGATGCCGAAGAAACCAGCTACTATAACCCAACGGAAACCTTTAACCACGTGTGTTAGTGACATTTATGGATAACCACATACAGAAATTGCTCTAGTCAGCACTGAAAACAAAATACCCTCTTCCAAAAATAGACCTTACCTAAATACACAGTCAAAATTGGCAAATTCCAGCTATGAAATTGGTAAAGACAACTGTCTTTTCCACCACAACCACCACTAAAATAAGCCCAAACTGCCAGAATAACGATCAATGTAACTGTTCCATCAGAAATACTACCGGCACTTGAGTACCTCTTAAGAGTGGGGATCATCTTTTGCTCTATCTGCATGGCACCTGTTGCAGTAAGACACAAAGCTCCAGACATAAAATGTGACAAAAGCAATTTAATCATCTCTCCTGTACTCATGCAGACTCATATGGTTAACTTGTTAACTATCCCCGAGCTATTTTGCCTCCACTGCTCAAGGTATCTGCCAGTTAGCAATAAAGACCATCAGTACCTGCAGATGTATACAAGGACTTGATCAGATGCGGGTAGCCAGCTGCCGGAGATTCCACATCTTCCCGGCTGACAGATGCAGGAGTGGAGGGCTCTGGAGGCTGCCTGAGTTGTAATGATGTTTCATTTCCTGATCCATTTTCCTTCTCCTCCAACACAAAATCTTTTTGTTTTGTTTGTTGAGCCTTTATTAACTGAGACAACAGAACAGCAAATGCACTCTGTACAGCTGCCTGGGCAGCATCAGTCTCAACTTTGGGCTGACTCAGCTGAGCAGGTGGTACAGGAGGCTGTGCGACGGTTGGCTGTTTTAGAGGCTCCTGTTCCGGTGGTGGTGGTGGAGGCGGCGGCGGCTGCTGCTGTTCTGACTGTTTTTCACCTGCTGACAAAATTCCAGCAGGAAGATTTATTTTATTTAGTTGCTGCTGAGTCTCTGGGTTTACCTTAATATTCAACACTTGGGCAAACTGTGCCAAACTAACACTCGTTTTAGACTGTAGCAGGTTTAGCAGGATTGCCACTTCATTCTGGTTTAACTGCTGTCCAGTGCTTGTTTTTGCTAAAGACAAAAAAGGGTTTTTTAAGTATTATTTAGAACTGGTGTATTTCAGAAACTCAAAAGTAAGACTAATTTAGCATGTCTGACACAACTGGCAAAGCATGGGTTTGGACAACACAGAAATGGGATGCTTTTACATAGCGATTGCCTTTGGGAGGGCGTCTGTAGGAAATGGAATAGCAAGAGCCAATACAAAGTGACTTCCAAGGGGTGTGCATACACACTTGGACAGATGAGAAAAATCGAGCTGGAGCTCAATTTTCCACAATACAACTGAACTGGGGCTTAAGGCCACCTGCTTTAGGCAGCTGTAAGATTTCCACTCCCCACTAAATTTCCTATCTTTGACATATCACATACCTCTGTTAAAAATAGGCTATCTGCAAAACACATTTCCAGTCATATTCTGGCCCAGTCTAATTCAGCATCTGGATTCTAACACCTGCTCAAGTGACCAGGCTCTAGGTGACCCAGAAGCTTGTGGTATAAATGCAAAAGCAAGTGCTGAGTTTGAAGGACAAGAAGTCACTCACTGAGTAGCAAGAAAACACAGGTTTGTGATGATACAGAATTTCTTCAATGAAATGGGAGTTAACCACAAATAAGAGGAGAAGATGATGATGCAGGGGAATATCAATAAGAAAGTCAGAATGTTGAAGTAGTTTCTTAATTTCAAACACCCATTGTGGTAGTTTATTTTGAAAGGAGAAGTGAAGCAGTATGGATTTCAACATGCCCTATGAGCAGATGACTTGGTAATTAAAAATTTAAAAACTAAGCATGTGTGACTGTGCTAGTAGAGCCCTGATTTCTTTTAACCCTGACCAACATCAACACATTCTGTCCTCTTCTATCCCTGCCATTCTACTAATCCACCCCTATATTAATTCATAGCAAATTTAAAGCCATACCTGAAAAAAAGGTCACACAGAAAAACATTTAAGTATTTGCCTTGCCAGACTAAGAGCAGCACAGCTGGGAATTGCTGCAAACCCCATTATCCTACTTGTGGATGTGCACCAGGATACAAACACTAGGAACCCACTCAGGCAGGGTCCAGGGACTTTATCAATTTTATGTAAGTACAAAAATAAACCCACCTTGTATTTGGCAATACAGAAAAAAAAATAATAATTTTTAATGCCTTGTACTGCTGGCTCTCACTCAGATGTCATGCTAACAGTTGACTTTGTAACATCTGAGGATGGTGTGCTCAGCACTCAAACTTCTCTCAGATTCTCAGTGAAATGCCAAACAGGGAAACTAATTTACCTATTCCACACCCTTCTGTTAGTTTCAAGCTCACTGCAAGGGCAGCCTGTATTCTGGGAAACCTGGCAGTTTCCCCCAGAACAGAATTACTGAGCTCTACACAGCTCTCGTTAAATTTTAAGATGCAATAACCAGTAGTACCATTCATGAATCGGAACATTAGCAATTGATCCAAGGTGTTTTTAACCCCCTCTTTTGGGCTGTTCAGAAACAAATGCAACAGTTTTGCTTAAAGCATACATTTGTACATGGAATTCTTTAGTGTGCCTTATTGACGATACTAAGCTAAGGTGCATTATGGCTTCCAGAAGTGTTTTCCTTCATACAGAAAACATCTCTACGCTGAACCGTCTAAGCTCCACTTAAAATTAAATAGTCATCTTTTCTACCTAGAAATGTTTTCCTATGTACATATGGACAAACAGGAATATAGGTCTGCATGATTCCTTCTCTATTTCCTTAGTTTATTTTGCATGGTTAGTATTAATGACTAATAAATATCGTAATCTCTCGTTGGGCTACCTGTTATAAATGTACAAAGAAAATAACTACTATCCTTCGGACCCTTTAAACTTCCATACAGTTTTCATTTGCAGGGGAAGAAATTTTAAGGGCTACAGAAAGTCATGCTTGAAAATGCTGCCAAAACTCCAGCCTAAACATACGGAGTGGCAAAAGCTCACAGCTGTGTCTCAGTGAGAAACAGGATGAACAGAAGCAAGAGGCAATAAACTACAATAAAACGTGGTAAAAAAGGAACTCTTTTCTATATATCTTTGCACACAGTATTTGGAACTCTGCTCTACTGTTAAATGAAGAGTTGATTCAAGATGGTTAGTATTAAAAGATTTTCAGGCCCTGTGAATGATTTTACTGTTTTTCTTCACCTGAGCTCCTGTATCAGTGCTATAGAAATAATGGTCACTTTGAACAATCAAAAATGATCTAAATTCATATTATGAGGGAACTACCACCGAACTGCTGAGTATCTACAATGGTGTCCATATAGAAATCCATTACTTTACTCTTTATATTAGAACGATAAAATTGGTCTTCAAGCAAGACACTTTGGTTAAGTTTCAGAATTAATGGCTGTGCAATCTCCAAAGGTAGCTGCTTCTTGTTAGATTTGGGTGCTGGTTTTTTCCCCGTTTTTGTTTAGGGTTTTCTGTTTGTTAGTTTTTTTACAACTTGGTTCAGCCCCAACAGCAGAAGGAAAGCTGAAGACTGACATAACATGGAGAGAGAATCTCTTTCATTTGAAGTGATGATTGTTCTAAAACCTGATTTCTGATCAGTTTATCGATACCAATAAAGCTCCTCCAAACTGTGGAGATTGTGAGGAACTTAAAACAGCAGGTGACTGGTGGGATGACAGAAAAATTACAGATGAGTAAGAGAAAAAAAAAAAAAAATCCCTTCAAAATACAGAGCAAGGTACTTGCTCTGACCAGACTGAAAAATTAAATAAAACTTAGAAGGAATACCTAGTTTCCAAAAGCAAAGGTAAATCTTTTGTAACAAAGATTTAACTTACAATACTGTTCCTCCCTCAAGAATCCAGGAGACGTCAGTACTCTGAAAATAGTATCTAAAGTTTCTAGAGGTGCAATCCAAGTAGAAGGTAATGGTAAGAACCGAAAATATTACTGACCAAGTGCTACACTAGAGTTGCCCTGAGTTTTGAGTTGGGAAGAAGATTGCATGCCTTGTGGGGTGTTGGTTCTGCTCTCATCCATGCCTAGAGACAGATCCTTCCTAGGGACTTTAGCTGCTGTTGAGTCATCAGTCATGCCCATCTGCTTCTGTCTTCTGCGTTTCTTACTCCACAGCTCATGGCAATCCTGCCACAAAGGAAGGCTGCAAAGAATGATTAGAGATAATCAGTTTTATCCCAGAATTATAGTTTGTAAATTTTTTTTTTTAACCATGTTGGTAAAATAAATGTTCAAATTATACATAGTGTAAACTATTCAAGGGTGAACCTATTGGAACTTTGAAATATGTCAGAAAACACATAAAACCAGCCAAATCTCAGATCTGCTTTTTTTCTGGCTGAAATCTCTTCGCTGATTGCCTATTTCAGAAGCACAGGTCCCGCTGGCAGAAAAGGGGAACGTGTATGTTAAAATGAGAATCAACATTGGCATTCGTGCTTATGAAAAATCTAATTATTTATGTAATCCAAAACTTCAAAATGGGTCCTGCATGCTTGGTATAAAAGAGAGTAACAGATATCAGGGTTCTCAATATGAAAGTGGGTTTTTTTCGGGGTCCAGAGGACCTTTTGTCCTCTTGACCTTTTTGTCCTCACGAGTTCAAGTATTTGTCCACAGTAAAAGACGTGGCTATCTAGTACTTATACAGCAGACAACTACGGAAGTAGAGAAAAAAAAAAGTTGACGGCATAAGTGTCAGGAATAAGTAACACTTGACACTAACAAAGTTAGGATACTAGGAAGAACAAGGGATATCCCAGTCCTTTAAGACAAATAAAAGCAGAGGCAAAAAGTCTCCTACGGAAGCCACCCACTGCCAGTTATGTCCTCCAATACCATTCCCTGCAGGCACCCACCTTCTGATATCCTGAGGAACAGAGAGACCTGTCCCATAGGTAACTGAAATACTCAGACAGGCAGCAAAAAATAGTGCCTTCTGTTTTCATATTCCCTATTAATAACTGTCTGAGCAGTTCCCTCACCCAGTAACATGGAAAAATTAGGTGACAGCTGACAAGAGCCACTGGAAAGGCAATTGCGACAACTGCTTCCCTTTATTCTCTCCCTCTACATACCAGGTCAAAGACCTGCCAAGTATTTAGTCAAAACCAACTGGAAGTAAGGAAGAACTAATTGTGAGAAGTATCCTACAGCCCTTGCAACCCTTGCAAACAGCACACTTTCTTTGAACAAAAAAAAAAAAAGCAGAATTTCAGTCTTTCAAGGGAACAGTCAACATTTTCCTGTCAGAAGTGAGTGTGGTTCCAACAAAACTCTTGTCAGAGGCAAGTGTGGTTCCTCTTACTTTTTAGAGGGACACCAATAACTAGTTTGTTTTGAGCTTCTGTGTATCAGTTTCTAGAACGGATGCACTACCAAGACCCTGAGAAAAACAAAACCCATTTCTTCCCATTCACTTAATTTGAAATGCATATAAGCAAAAAGCTGTGCAAATGGTTCTCTGAGATTTTAGTGACTAGACTAACACCATTGATTACTGATATTCAGACATTGATATAGATATAGTCATATTCAGGCAATGAAACCTCTTAGCCTCGTGTATCAGGAGCATCAGTAACAACTGTGTGCGTAACAGGTCAGTCCTGAAAGACTTTTAATAAAATCTTTTGCTAAACCAAACATTTTTCACAGTTGGCAATTAATTAAAAAGCAGTTAGTACAGGCTGCCTTGAAGATACAATTTACTCAAAAAGTATTAAATGTTCTGTGTTCTGACAGCTATCTTGAGGGAAGAATGAAACCTGCAGATTCTGTAATACCTTTTCATTTTTTGCCTCTGGGCTTTTTCCAATATGTTTTGTACTGGTGAAAATGACAATTAAGCCATTGCAAAAACTGCTGGCTATTACAACGTATTTCATCTCCGAAAAAGTGACAGAAGTCCTGTACAAAGTATTTAACTTCTCCTGCCTGTAAAACCAAGACTCTCCTTTGGGACAGGAAATGATTTATGGTATTTCACTTTAACTCTCAGGTATCTTTGCAGAATTCTACACCCAGTGTCATTCTACCATCAAAGAAAGCAAATCAGATTCATGGACAATCTCAAAATCCTTGGAAAACGTAGACACTTATAGAGATGAAAGGAAAAGCATGCTTTTTCAACACTAGAAACATTCATAAGAGTATTTTTTTAAAGGTACTAACTCATAAATAGTTCTAGGACTAACAAATGAAATAGTTCTCAGATCCTCACAACCACTGCTATCATGGCATAAGAGTCACTGAGCTGCACAACCATTTTAGTGCAGAGTCACCTTTAAACAACAGCATGTATTGACAGTTTTGTTCTGCCACCATCTACTTAAACTGAAACACAGTGAGCTTAATTAAATCAGTGCATATTCACATTTTCACAACAGTAAGGACTGTTACCAAAGGAAATTACTTACTCTGGAGGAGGCATTTTAGATGGTTCCACATCTCGCAGAAACTCGCACTGAAGAGCTTGTTCGGCTGTGCAGCGCTTGCTGGGATCCAGAGCAAGCATATAATCAAATAAATCTAATGCAGCTGGTGGGATGCTACAAGAGAGCAAAGTGGAGGAAAGCATCACATTTTTATTCCGAATCCACGCTTTTATACAAAATTTCAATAAACATATCCCTTCCAAAATAACTGCTAATTAAGTCCTCAGATAACTTGCATCCTAACAAAACCCTCTGACAACTTGAGCTTTAGTAGCAAAACTCAAAAGAGATAAACTCCACATTTTATTACCTGTGCAAGCGCATAACCCAAGATTTCTTTGCTTTGTGTAAATTGCTTGAAATGTCCTTACAAAAATCCAACCCAAACCCAAACCAAAATCCGAACCAAATTCCATCTTTTTGAAGCCAATACTATATTGTTATTTTACACTTTGGAATTTAGCACCTGGGTAGTTACAGTTTCGATTGGTCCACGCACAATAATTCTATTCCTTTAAAGATATGTTTTATTAGTACAAACAGGATGATACATTTCTCCTGAAACCCACAGTAACTGAAGGAGGGGAACAAACCCTTTAAATTAAGCTTACAGCTGTTTTCCATAACTTTCACATGTGATACTCGCACAAAAACTAGTCCAATGGTAATACTTCAGAATACATGGTCTGTGCTGAATGAAGCTATGACCCAAAGGACTGTAACGTTAACCAGACTACACATATAACTGTAGCCAGTTGTCCCAATAAAAACCAATTAAGTACTCGGAGCTATTTTTTGTACAGGAACAATAAGCAGGTGCACAAATCATGGAGAACAAATGTTTCCTTAGGTGAAAGTTGACAGGTGGCCAAAATTTTAGAGCCACCTTCCCTATTCTTGAAGTGCCTATTAAACAAGGGTTAATACAAGCTCTGTGGGTATCATGGAAAGGATAAGAACCTAAAGTCATTTTACTTCACTCTGAAATCTATGTTCATTCTCCAGAAAACAGTGAAGTTCGTAAAGTCTCCAGGAAAACATAATGCTATTACAGTTGACTAAACTAATTCTTCATCCTTACAAAGCAAACTCTTCTCTCAGTTTTCGACGATACTGCTTCTTTGGTTTCATTGTGTTGAAATAAGCTAATTTTATAACATCAGGCCACACTGCTGGACAAGGACTCCCACATATTCGGCTGTACCAAAAAGAAGGGGGAAAAAAGGGTATGAGATCAAAAACCACAAGGGAGTACAGCTGTCATTTTATTCTTGCACATACAGTGAATACAAAAATAATTTTATATTTTAACATTCAGGTTCTTTTAGCTAAAATTTCTCTACTGTCCCATGCCCCACACCATTAAATAATGGTGAATTGTCCACAAAAGGTAGTTAACCTGCATAGGGTCGACTTACTTTAAAAAGTCTGCTGTTTCTGACTCATCCCACCCCGGGCATCCTCTACACAAATGCTCTGAAAAATGTAACCAACTATGCATGCTATGATTCTATGTCTGGACAGCACTCCAGGTATTTGACTTGGAGAACTGGATAGCCAAGGTTTAGTGTACCAGTTAACTTTTATGTCTTTAGCTCTCAATACCAGTGAAGATACACACACCAAACGGCTGAAAAATCACTTCGCTGAGAATTTAGTTGACAATGAAGACATAAGGGGAGGGGATGAAAATCCCAGTAAGGCCCAAGGGCAAAAGCAAGGTCTGATCACTAGAGTACCTGTCTATTTTTTACTTCAGTTACAAATTTTGTGTCTCAAGCCTCCTTTATCTCCACAAATGGAGTCACCCATAGTCTTATTCCTCCCCCTTCATCCCCATCCACCTTGTCCTACCGAGGATGGCTAAACACAGATTAACCAAGACCATACTTCCAAGCAGAAGAACTAAAGGTGTTTTACGGTAGATGTCAGGTTTCAAACTGATGTAAGCAGTCATAAAAGGACACGTTGCAAATAGATTTCTGTAGTTCTCCCCTCCCATTATTATATTTAAATGGTTAGTGTAAGAGGCCTAGTGATCTACTAGTTAAGCCCCAAATGCTATGACTTTATGCTGGTTGGGGTATGTAACTTTCATAAGGGAAAAGAAAAATAATAAATATATCGTTTCCTATCAGAATTTACTTCAGTTCTATTAGTTAGAAAGGATAGATGTTTTATTGTTGACTGTAATGTGATGATGGTAGAGATGTTGATATATTGCATTTAAACGGCCAAAAATGCATAGCATCAGTGAAGAGGAAAAACGAGCTAAAACCAGGAGCTTACAGCAGAAGGAAACTGCAAAGTGTTAGCTTGCTGTACCAGAGGTACAACACGAAGAAAAAACTCCAAATGACTGCACTGTCATTTCAATGCCACCTAGTGCTCAAAAGCAAAAACTTCCCAATTCACTAGTTCTTACACTGAGAATTACCACTGATATGCTTCATATCTCCTAAAAATCTCCATTTTTGCAGGCCAGCCACATTACACAGAATCATGCTACTGTTTTAGGTTTTTTTTAAAAAAAAAAAATCTCAGTAAGTAACTTTGCAGTATTTTTTATTAATTTGATTTCTTTAAATAATGTTAACCATTTACTCTTCCAGTTCCATAAGTTCTGGAGGAGTCACCCTCTTTTCCTCTTGTTTCTAGGAAGAGGACCTCTCCTCAATTATGAGGTCAATTATGCTATCAGAATCAGGAGCGATTTTTGCTTGCCAAATAAAGGGAAAAAACCCAGGTGCTCTCGTTCCACTGAGTTATATACAAATCATTCTATGATTTACTGAGGTAAGGAAAAACAGAGCTTTACCTCCATAAAGTGTCTGGCAGTTTGTAAGGGAACTGTCCTTATTATTGTCCATGATTTCATTTTAATTTGTTGCAGGAAAGTTGCAATATCATCTTAAAAAAATAACGGGATTTTTGACTACTCCCTCTTTACAACTTCAGGAATAGGCAACTCCAGCCACTCGACAAAAAACCCTCTTAGCATTCAGCTGTACAGTGCTAGGACCACAAAATACACACAAAACCCCCTTCTCCATGCCCAGGTCACTTGCTTTACGCACCCCTCAAAACCACTGACATCTTACTCAGGGTGATAACTCAGTACTTTCAAATGTTTGAGGTGCATTATCTATCATTTTAACACACACACCAAAAAAAACAAAACAAAACAAAACAAAAAACACCCACAACAAAACAAAACATTCACAACAGCCCTGGCAGTTTATGAGGCACCCACTATGCGGTAGTGCTTTCAAGTTACCTTATAAGCTCCAGTTGAGCAAGTTCTTGATTTGCTTGAAATATTGGCTTTTTTGTAAAAAGTTCACCCAGGATGCAGCTGTAAAACAGTTTTGCACAATCCCATTATTATGGCTTTCAATACAGATTGATAGAAACATTTTTTTTTGGCTTTTTTTTTTTTTAATGCTTGCTACACCTCTATACCAAACTCTTACCCACAGCTCCAGACATCGATAGCTGGCGTGTATCTTTCTTCTCCAAGCAGAAGTTCAGGAGGCCGATACCATAATGTAATAACTTTGTTGGTATATGGTCGGCTGTTGGGGGGAGCAAAAAGAAAGGACTATAATTTTACTATGATCTCATTTCTGAAAAAGTGATACTTTGAGGACTTGACTTCTGTGGGACTGTTTAAGAACAGTACAATCTTCCACTCCCTTTTCCTAATCCTAGTCTTGCAAAACTGCAACTGTACAAAAGCAAACACAACTGTCTGTCCAAGATTATCAAAGGGCAGATTGAAGATAGAAATAATAATCACATAGCTATCTCGATGCTGTGTGAATCCTGTATCTCTATTACTCAGATAGCAATACTACGTATATATTACATTGCTAGTTATTTTCGGAAAAGGACCTGCTAGGATGAAACCAGTCATTTCTGGGCATCCCCTGATTACTAGCATACTGAATATAGGGCCTCTACAAGTATTTTGAAAAGGAGAAAATAAAATAAAATTTACCCCCCCCCCCCAAACATTGCTTTTCTCCTCTGCAAGCAGGCACAAAAGAGACAAACCCTTTTTCTTGAACCACATCCTTTAACAATCCCAAAACCTGGAATACTTCCAATATCATCCTATATTTCACAACATCTTTAATTCCCCACAGCTCTAACCAGAACTTTTGGTCACTGGGAATAATCCTTTCCACCCTAAAGCAAGGATTTCCACTATCTCAGACACAATTATTTTTTTTGTGGACAGGCCGAGATAGAGCACGAACAGTTCAGAATGGAAGGCAGAAAACAGATGTTAAGTTTTGTTTCAATCAGGGTGTCTTAAAAGTGATCCCAAAATTCTCTCAGTTTTAATAATTTACTCTTACAAAGACTAGGGAACTCCAGATAGAAGGTAGAGTAACATGAAGTGTAGAGTTTGAACAAATGTATCCTGAAGTCTAACAGGCTCTTAAAACATACTCAGTGGTACAGATATCATTTCTGCAAAATCACCCAAATCTTTTTTTTTTTTTCATTAAGAAACTCCCCAATTCATTTTTAAAATGTAGTATGTTCTTGGGAACAATCCTGTCATTTATAATATTTATCTCTGAAGCAAGCATTCCTCTATGAAATGTTTACATGGTATGGACTTTCTCTACAGATACACCACTCATATATATTAGTATATGATACTTTTTATTTGAACAGATGTTTTCTTACACAATCTGTCATATCTCCTAGTCCAAACATATTAAATTCACCAGAGTAACATTTAAAGGAGCACAACTACAACAACCAATGCAAATTTGTTTAAAATTAAATTTTTATTTACTCCTCATTATGCTCCTACTAAATTCTGTACCCTTTAGAAAAGTATGTAATTCTAAACAGCAGTAAACCAAATGTAAAATACATGAATTTAAAGCAGCAGCTATTATACACTTGTTGGTATACATTAATTACATCTGTTACCACAGGTCAGAAGCTACTCAGAAGGAAAATTAATGACAAAAGAATTGTCAAAAATCTACTAATGATATTCTAATTATCTTCCCAAGTTCAACGGGCAGTTCTATTAGCTAGCATAATTACATTTTAATCTTGGTTTCATTTATGTATAATGGCATAATAATGTTGCTGTTTGATGTACAGTAAAATCTGCTATTTCCACTATAAAGACACTGAACTTTCAATCATTTAATTCCTAATGAACAGTTAGTTTTACAAGCAAAACTTAAAATTTAAAAATAGACATTAAAAAAAACCCCAAAACATGGAAAACCAGAGGAAAAAAAATAGGTTAGTTGGGTGCATGCTAAAATAAGAAGGCAAGATGACATCAACCCCTTTTATTATCAGTACATCCAAAATAAAAACTAATTACCTAGCAGCTGCTTAAGATTATCTTACCCTGCTATTATATTCAACAGTTTTCATAACTGTACTTAAGCATAGGCTCCTGAAATAACAGCTCAGAAGACTGTGAGACTAAAGCTATCAGGTCCAACAAGCTCAGAGCTCTGTGAGAAAACAATAAACTCATAAAGCTAACATTATGGATATTATTTCCCAAATTAGGCATGCAGAAATCAGCGTAAGCTCCGGTAGTTAATATTCTCTGCATCCAACCATCTGATGCACATACTAGTATGATGAACATTCAGCCTGTATTTTGAAAATCCAGTTCCACAGGACAAACACATGACATTACAATATAAATACTGAAGTGCTTAATCATAAAAACTGTGCACCTGCTTCCTGGAGTACAGGCATAATGAAGCCAAGAACAACAGAAGCACAAGTCGCAAGAAGTTTCAGAATAACCTTTATTTAAACTTGTATCTCTGTTTCCAGAAGATTCAACAGCACTGACTGCCTGAAGAATACAATGAACCTCTTCAAATGTAAGGTTAAATCTTACACAAAAGTAATGCTTATTGATAAGAAACTGTATGCTAATTTGAGTCAGGAAAACAAAAATCGTTTTGCCTATATACACTTTTCCTAGGTTTACCAACAGGAAAAATACACTTTGGGTTTACAGGACCAGGAGCTAATAGTAAAAACCTACATATTGATGGAACCTACTTCAGACTGCAGCTCTTCATTTCCAGTCAATATATGGCCACTCTCTACAGTTATTTACTTGGAAAAGCAACACACTTACACAAAGAGATGTTGCTGGTTTTATGGAGTGTAAGACAATGTGTACTTCTGTCCAGTTCCTAAGCAATTACTTGTATTACAGTAGGACAGCATCTCCTCTAAACAAAAAAAAAAAATCATCTTTTCTGGCCCTCATAATACTTAAGAGTTCTACAGAAAAGATTAAACCTCTGAAAGCTTTTTAACAGTATTATTATATCTTACCTCTCTTCAGAGTTGTATAGACGAGCAAGCCCAAAATCTGCAAGCTTTATCTGCCCTCTGGTGGAAAAAACAAAGAATTATTTAGTGGCTAATCAGGCTGGATTTCCTCCCCCAAAATCAGGTGAAGTTTGAGACTTTTGAGACAGCTGCAACTGGTGTTCACCAAACCACATTAATGAGGAGGCAGTGCCATACAAGCTATGCATCTCTTCAGTAACCAAACACAAGTAAGCACAATTAGGTATGTTCATGAAATGGCATTTACATCACTGGATGTTAGTTAAAATTTAGGTGAAGCATTCAAATCAGTAACTGCAGGAAAAAAAAACAGAGGGAGGAAACTACTATTTTCTCATGACTTTACTGCTAGCATAAGCATTTGTACAACAAACTACTATCAGCGGCCATACTTCCTTCTAGGAAGCCATCAAAGTCCTGTTCTGCTCTTGTAAAGTTTAAATACAGCTTTTAAATCAGGGTCACTGACCAGATATGGGCTTCTGTTTTTGCCAGCAGCCAACTTGCTGGATGACACAGCCCCTAACACCTTCTTGAGTTTTCCTGTATATAAAGGGAAGAGTGCCTGGCAGCTTCCATGGCTAAAAGGCACTGTAAAGTTCATCTAAAAAAGCCTTCTTATTTAAAAACGGAAGCTACCTGCAAGCTTTTCTAATACAGGAAATGAATGTTGGAATGTTACATGGGGTTTTTGTTTTTCTGTACTTACGAGCTTTTAAAACTCCTGTCACTTTCAAATACATGCAAATGTCTCTTTCAAATAAAGTTTATTTTATGAAATTAAGGCAAGACTTGCTGATGTGTGTGAGAATGACTATTGTGTGATAATAAAATATATAAGTTATAGCTCTAATCCATTTTTCTGCTCAGATTTCTGCTTGGAATTGCTGTAACACTTGGAGAACTCCCATAAACAAAGAAATATTCCCCCCAAATGACATGCTTATACCTCAGAGTGTTTTTGTGGAAGATGAATGAATTTTTGAGCAAAGACATTTAAGTTGCATATCTAAAAGATGTATAATCCATGCATTTGGCTTCAGGCTGTAACTGGTAATAGGATTTTAGAAACACTGGCTTAGAATTATTACGATCGACTATCAACTTTTCCTCCTTCCAGTGGAAACATCTTAAGGATGCTCAAAAAATATCCTAGGAGAAAAACCTCTGTATCTCAGATTGGAGAGCGCACAGCACAAAGAGAAAGCTCCAGCTCTACCACAGTGCACTCTTCTCCACTGTCTCGTTACACCTCAGCTTTTGAGTTCCCAAAGGTGCAGAGAGACAGCACCAACCACCACTGGAGATCAGCAGGCCAGCAAGATTAAATCTGTAGGCATAGTGAGTGTTGCGGAGGCATGTGTACATCTGTTCAGAAGTCTGCATTGCCATCTGTCAAGACTGTGGTGAGATCCAGAGCTGAAAATAATCTAATGTTAGTTTGCTGCAAGGAAGGGGGGGGAAAAAAAAAAGGGAGGAAAAAAATGAAAATTTAACTGGGAGAAACCAGGGACAAAAATAGGGTCCTACCAAAAGAGATCCTTGATCCATTTTGCCCAGTATTTTGTCTCCAACAGCAGCAGATTTTTAGGGAGAACATGTGAACCTACTCACTTTGGGGCTCATCTGTCTCCTACTTAACCCACAATCACTCCGTAAAGGATGCTGAAACAGGCACTCCTGTCCATTCCCTTTAGCAGGTGTTAACAATCCTGTCCATGAACATGTCTCATCTTTTTGAATCTCCTGACACTATCCAGAAAACCTCCTGTGACAACAAATCCCAGAAGGTGACTACACGCTCTGTAAAAATACTCTTTTTTTGCTGTTACAATCCTTGCTCTTGCAGCTGCTCCTTGGTTTTAGTACTGCTGGATGTGATGAACAACAGTTTTGTACTGAAATTACCCACTATCTTCACACGGGCTTTTTATTTGCTGCTGTTGCACTGAACAAAAGCACATTCACTACTATGATTTGTAATTACAAGTGGTTCAAGTAAGAAACAAATTCTTCTCCCTATTTGATTACAGCTATAACTGCAAGCCAAAGCATGTTTGAACAGGCCTGATCAACTATTTTTTTAAAGCATTATCCTGATCGATGTAGACAAGGACCTCAGAATTATGTCACAAAGAACCAGCCTAGACACACTTCACCTTGAAATGAGATGGCAAAAAGAATACACATCAAATGCTTATGTCCTAAAATTCTGGTTTAATATATTTGAGCTCATACTCTAACCTAAAAGATTTAAGTTAGAATCCTGCTGGTTTAACACACAGATCAGTTTAACAAACAATTGCAGGATCCAGTGTTAAGTATTTAACAAATAATAAATTGTTTTAGTATTCTACAATTGATTTTAAAGAAACTAGACAATCTAAACCAAAAAGTTTTGCTAGTCAAAGCACATGAACCGTGAAGATTAAACCAAAGATTTAAAGATGTTATGTTAGCATGGTTTTTTTTTTTATTTTTTACATACTTTAAGTAATATTCATACCTATTATTTAGTAGAATATTTGAACATTTGATATCTCTGTGCAAAAAGTTCTTCTTATGGCAATAGGCCAAGCCCTCCATCAGCTGTCTCATAAAAGACTTAATATGATTTTCATTAAAATGAACCAAACCAGATTCCAGTAGTCCCATCAAGTCATGGTCCATATATTCAAATACCAGGTAAAATGCACCTAGGAAAAGAAAGAGAAAGGGGTAGGAGAAAGAGAGAGAAACTGATTTAACAGCACTCCAAAGCATTGCTGCTCCCTACATTTGATTGTTGGAAGCATTTTGTACACAACTGTTTACATTTTCTGCAATATTTACAGCTGTATCTTATGTCCACTAACAGCAACAAAATATAGTACAGGAACATGTTTGTGTAAAACTGCCTTTTCATGTGAAAAATTACACTAGTCAAATATCTGTGAAAACAAATGTAATGCTATGATATGGTGCTTTAATCTAGATGGACATGTACTCTCACTACCAGTCTCAATCTTCACTGATTTTTTTTTTTTTTTTTCAAGAAACATTAACTGGGTTAATATTTCCTATGTAAGGTTTGGGAAGAAATCTAGCAACAAAATATGTACAGTATTTGTTCATCTGTCATGATTCGGTGACTGATTTTTTCAAGCTTTCAGTGTGGAATTGGGTCATAAATAAGCCTTGTCTTCTCAGACTAAAAATACCTATAAGACAAAATGAGAAAGCAGAACTAGCCTACCAGCAACAGCAGCTCTGCAAAGATGGAGCTCATATGCCAAGTTGCTACATACATACATGAAGCATAATAGAATCTAGTCTTATCTCGCATTAGCCTGTGTAATTCCATAAAGCTATTGAAGCCAAGGCTCTTCAATATATAAAAGTATTCTTAAAGAGGAAAAGTGCTGAGCACTTCAGAAGCAGCAATAACCAGTTTCCAGCACAACCACTCCCAGTACAATACACTTTTTAATACTTATTTTTTCCCCATCTTCTCAACCCTAGGGCAGAGAAGACAGTGCAGTCCCTGCAGAGTACTGGTGGCAATGCAGAAACCACATCTGAGTGGGTCTGTCTACCTTCCTTCTCTCAAAGCCTCCCACAAAAAGATTTCAAAGCCGCCACTATATAAAGTACAAATAGCTTCTGTCCAACAGGAACTCATTACAGGTTCTAATTCCTAAATAAGTTTCAATTCAGAAACTAGTAGAAGTCTTGGAGGGATAACAGTAAGTCAGCTTGTCATACTGTACACACCACACACACACAGACAAATTCTAATGAACTGACTTGTTTTCTTGCATAGCAGCTGAAAAGAGAAGAAAGAGTGCTAAATCCATCTGCTATTTAACAAACAGTAAAAAGACTACTCACACAGTAAGTGTTAAACTTTTAACAAAATTCAGTGTAGAGCAGCTAAACCACAGGCCATTGTGTAAGACGCACAGAGTTAATGGGTTTTAATTTAGGTCCTTTTGGTCTGCTTTATGTTACACAGAGAAAGCAGAATGCTGATCATGAAATACCCTGGCAGTTGGTGTGTAGAGGAGGCAGAGCAGTAGGTAAATTAAGCAGGTACAATCCAATACCACTGCTTCAGAAGGGAAGTACGAAGTACTAAGATCCATGAAGAACCACAAATCTGCTGTGTTACTGTTGCATAACCGAGTTCACCAATGCAGTTCACCAGTTCAGCATGATAAAGGCACAGAGGGTCCTAATCTTGGTGTTTCAAAACAAGGTAACTGGCAACCTGGTGTTAGGTCTACTTCGCTGACAACTGCTGAAGGATAAACCATGACATATTTTAAAACGCCTTAAAACAAACACCTGATATTAATGCTGCAGTGCCAAAGTAATGTAGATACACCCTTCAGAGGATGTCAGCTCAACAAAACTGAGTGCCAGTGATCCCGGTATCTTCTTGCTCTGGAATACAACGGAAAGTTAACTCTGTCGTGGCAGTAGGCTACACTGTGTGTACATAACAATGAGAAAGACCAGGAAGGGTCAGTGGGATCCAAGACATGTTTAGTGAGAACATTTGAACAGTCTGGTCATCTTGTTTATATGCAAATGGACTCCATCCCTTGAACAACTTCCTGCTCTGCCACTAGCTCCCAAGATTTTTCACCACTAGTAATAACCCGCAACAACAGCTGGTACCCTCAAAGCTGGAAAGCTGGCAACAATGAACAAAATTCATAGACAAAACAGAGTAGTAGCTGGGAGATGACCTCCAATTATTTACTTTCTCTGCAACTAAGAAGCATACGCTAGAACAGTGTAAATGCTAAATGTTCCTTCTGTATCAGAACAACAGCAAACGCACAGATCCATTACACTTGTGCATTACTACCTATTTACTACCCACATACTATACAATTTTAGAATTTGTCTGAGAAGCTGTCAAAGCTGAATCTTCTTCACTGGTTATGAGAAACTATTAAAATTAGTCTACTAGAACTGGCAGCCTATCTATTAAAACCTGATTATCAGTATTAGTCAAACTGTATCTGGAAGCGATTGCAGCTGCAAAAAAAGTTACCAAGCAAACTGAAGTGAAACTTCTGTTGGTTTATTTCTAAACAAATGTGGTGCCCTCTTCTGATAGAGATCCACAGTTTGTCAACAAAAACAGTTAGATTATTCCATTTGATCATTTCAATTCTTTATTGCTTTTCATCAGATCAGGGGATCTGATCCTTCGTAACAGGGAAAGAAGCTATTCAGGGAGAAGAAAACAGTCATGGAAGACTACACAAGTGAACTGTGCACACTCAGAAGTCTGTTTAGTACAGCATACTCTGAGTTTGAGTCTATAGCATCCTTTAGTTGAATCAAAGCAAAAGCCATGCAAATATCCATTTCTCAAAAAAGAAAATGGAAAAAATAATCATTCTTTTATGAAGTCAAAGCATTCAGTAACTTGGAGATTACATTTTAAAATGACCCTTTGTTTCCTGCTAGCTTTGCCCACTATCCACATTTCTGGAAGCAGTGTCATAAACACACCTAAAGCTCTGTTAAACGCATGCATTTCAAAGGAACCCAGAATTACTTCTTTATAACGTTACTTATTTTACTGCTGTTACAAGACCTGCACTTCCCAGTAAGTAGTTGTGGGGCAGAAGGCACCCTGCAGTCCATTTCCACATGCTGCAACAAAGCACTAATGGGGGGTGCGTATGTGTTTGTATCTTGGGTGCCCCGTTTCCTTTGCTAATACCATGCTGCTCATCTCCATTCCTTCATCTACTGAGATAATAAGAAACCTTAATGTGACCGCATGTTGATGAAGCAGCAGCCGGAACAGCTCAACAGTAGTAATATTGCCTACTTCTGAATATGGGATAAGAGATACCAGCTGATCTATTAAGGAGGTACACAATAAATAAAGAAGACTCACATGGATGGAAACAATATTCACATTACTCCTTTTGTTTGCACCTAGAAAAATTCATCTTTTTGACCAGTTTGTCAGTTAAGATTAATAAGGGTCAGAAAGTGAGATACTGGTTTAGAATAATTAAAGGATTAACAGATCTCCTCCTTCTGTTCACGTATTTCAAGCCAGGGAGCTCTGGCAGTATTTTTTCTTAACCACAACAAAATGAGCTGGGGTGTAATGCTGTAAAGCTATACGGACAAAAATGTGTAACTCAACAAAACATGGCACTGATGATTTGTAATAAACACAGGATTTTCTAAGGGGTCAAAGAACCTAACAAAACATACTTGGCATTTCTGATACACGGGCAGGCTCTGGATTTTTTTAGACTGTTATCAAATCACACAGATCTAATGCTAACAAAGCAGGACATTAAGTTACAGATTTGTTCGCAAAGAAAGAAAGAAGTGCTTTGGGCTTGGGGGAGCAGCAGGGGAGAACGATCCAAAAGCCTACACAGGTAAGAGCTTTTAAGCAAGTATTTTCCAAATGTAATTTCATAGGGGAGGTGTTTGGGGTTTCTCAAAATATCTGATTAGATACAGATCAGAGGAACTGGGACACCAGAAGTGCCTTATGTGCAAATTTTAATTCAGTCCTTGTACAATAGTATGTTGAAATACAAAAATACTTCCAAAAAACAAACAACAAAAAAAACCCACCAACACCAGAAAAACCAAACTCAAACCACCACACACAAAAAACCCACAACCAAAAACCAAAACCAACATACAAAACCAGAAAAAACAACCAAACAAATAAAGACCAACCACACAGAAGATCCCTGCCTCCTCATTCAGCACGTGGTATGTACAATGCTGAGTTGATGAACAGGTTTTCAACAGTTTGTTCTGTACTTGCTGCTCAAAATGAAACTCTCATCAAATTTTCATTTTCCTAACAAGCCTCCTCAGCTTCTATGCAATACAAAGATTATTCCCCCCCACAAACACCTTTATTGATTAAAGATAATTGGATTGTATTTACTCTTCCATTTCCTTAACATTTTTATTCTGTTACTCATGATACACTACATTCCAAGACAGTTATGAATGGATTATAAAACAAAGCTTGAAAACTCAAGAGGAAATTGTCCAGCAATTCCTTGAAGTTCCTTACATTTAAACTCCTTAAAATCCCTTAAACAGACATGTATCTTTCCTTTCTACTGACACTTTACAAACCTATTTTCTAATTTGTTAAACTTCAAATAAAGGCATAGCCACTGAATTAATCACCTTAAGAGTAAAGAAAGCATCACTGCTATACTCATTTTCCATTTAGATCTCACAAAACTTAACACTGAAGACAAATTTTGTCTAATAAACCCAGATTTTTTTTATTATTATTACTTTCATTTTGTTTTGTTTACATTTTCACCCAATATGAAGGTTGTATTTGATGACAGTGTTATTCTCCCATAGGAAATTCAATTGCATTCTCCTCCGGTAACAAATCCAATACAAACTCCATGTACATTGAAACATGTTCTGACATAGGAATCCCGGTCAGGGGCACACAGAAGCCCTGGGAATAAATACTGTCCTTGTTCTATCACATACTACAGGGAAATAAGAAACTGAACAAAAAACTTAGAAGTGAAGGAAAATCAAACCAAACATATCAGAAGTCTCTGATTAATAATCAGAGATTTTTCCCATTTTATCATAACATGGATGAAGTTTAAAAGCCACCGAGTTAGGTCTGGACTCATTCCAGACCACAGTCCAGTACAGTACACACAAACTGGGAGCACTACTCCAGCAATCATACTATTCCTGGCAACTTAGCTGTAGCATTAAAACTATTTGGGAAAGAAGTTTCTATCAGCTCTTTTGAGAGCAAGAAGGCAAACTGTAATCTATCAACTTCATGGCTGAAAAGGTTTGTTAATTTGTACAACAATCAATTCAAAATTTAATCTGTCTAAAGTAAACTTAAAGTTAATTACAGAAACACACACAGTCCAAGCAGGTAATCCACACAAAGAAAAAAATTAAAAAGCCAAACAACTACCAAGCTGCAATGTTAACCAGACCTTTCTCATTAAGAGTATCTCATGCAAAGTTTTACATCCTGCCTCAGCTTCGCATTTAAAAATGCCTCTTACAGTGAAAAGGAGGAAGAGATGTCAGTCAGTACACCTACTGTTTTACATTCACAGCAAGAAAAGCTAAGTCAAGCATTCTCCATGTGTTTAGTAAGAACAGATCATGGTAGTCCCATAGCTAGACAGCTAAGCACTTGCCATCACCTTCTAGCTGATAGAGGCAACCGAAAACTGAAGGACCATCTCAGGTGCCCAAAGAAAAAAAAAAAAAAGACACCTAAGTCATATGAATGACAAGCTCACTGAGAAAACAAAGCAGACCTGACAAAAGCCCAAAATAAGAAGAGCCTTTTTCCCCTCAATGATTCACTTTATAAATGGATTTGAATATACCCAAACAGCTCTTTGTTTTCAACTTCTGGTTTAAATCTCGTTTTCTTCAATTACTGTTGCATAGGATAGGTCACACAAACTTTCTCAGACAAAAATGCTAGAAGGTGAAGAGCTTCTGCAAAGTACATTCCTCCCAATCCAAACGGACATAAACTGAAGTTCATTAATGCAAACTCCAATTAATTTGAACTACCATCATGCAAACAAAAAGGAAAAGCAAAAGAAAGTGTAGTTGCCAGCAGACTTGGTCATAAGCACCAACAATATCAGGCCACTACTGTCAAACACTGACAGCCACAATTGCTCCTGCACTACCTCACCAGAAAAATTTAGGATTTAGAAAAAAAATGAATGAAAAGTGTAGGTCATGGGTGCTATCAAGTCAAATGAGGCTTTATGTCCTGAAGGAAGCAGAGGAGGTTTTAAAAGCGCCATCAGTAGACTAAGCCAGCTGTTACGCAAACAGACACCCAAGACAGAATACAAACTATGAGTCAGGAGTTCCCATCTCCAAGCTTGTATGTTCACCTACATCCCTCTGAATGACAGGCAGGGGAGAAAAAGCCTACATGAGAAACATACAAAATGGACACTCTTTCCTTGCCACACTCAACATACACATTTTACCTGGCAGGATTATACCTCAGAATCAAGATGTTACATTATCAACTAGTAAACAGCAAAGCCATTCACCAACTTCATCATCAAGCATGTCTCACGCCTAATGAAGACTGCAAAGTTAAAGACTTGAGATGTTCTGTTTAGTAGACCCATGTATCACCCACTTGCCCGTGTAGGTGCTCAACCTATAAAAACAGTTGTGCTGTCTGATGTGCTTTGTTTCCACTGATTGAAATACACTCAAAACATTTGTAACACACCACTCCAATGCGTTACATTTCCTTTTTCTAATGTCTGGTCTAGAAAGAGTAAAACCAATCCTATCTATTAAAGCTATTGCTATTGTTAAACTTATGCCCTAAACTGGCCAGGATAAAACACAGATATAGTTTTCTTCTATTTTCTTTAAAAGCAAAATGTTGTTGAAAATACTGAGATAAATCAGATACTCAAAACTGGAAGACATAGGATTATGTCACTTAAAAGCATGTTGCAATACTCTGAGCTGTTACAAAGTTGTACAAATCAAACCACTGCTGTTTTGCAGGCCAATGTTACCATTGTAAAAACCATCCTTAAAACGAGTACTGTACAAAGTGTGCCCAACATTTATATATTTGTCAAAAAACTAAATTTGCTAGTTTAAACGACTGCGATCCAAAAAAAAAAACCGACCCCAGAACCAAAGCAACCAACCACCAAAATCACTTAAGTGAACACGCACACAAGTAATAGGTTAGCACGTGATAGTCAGCCTTGGGCACAAAATTAACTTTACTCCCTCCAATCAACTAGAGGAACATGTTGGCAGAAATGTTCTCATTCTCAGTTTTCACAAATGAGGTTATCAGCAGGGTTTCATAAGAGTTATATTCCAAAGCTAACTGTATGACAGATACTAAGCATAAGCATGTCAGAGGGGAAAACACTTTGCTTCTACTGCAAGCTCTGCGTAAGTAAGACTTTACTACCACTTTCGTAACAGTTCCCTCTCAAGCCAAGCAGCCTAGTTTTTCATTTGCAATCATTTACCATGAAAACAACCAAACTTCCTCCCACTTGCATTCATTCCAGGCATAGACTACAATTTGGCCACATCTCAGCTATAAATCCCTAACTCACAATGAAGTACTCATTAGAGAAATACAGAATGCAGTGCCCGAAAAAAACCCCACAACTTGCATCTTTTCACAGACAAATCGTAACAGCACAGTCTCATTATCATGCTAATGCTTTCAATAGACAATCAGAAACTACTTTTATTCTAGCATCTCCAGAGAAGCCCCTTCCCTTGCAAACTTTCTGAAAATGTTATTGTTTTCATAAGCCATGAAAAAAGAATGAGGAATTAAATTGAAAGCAATATCAAAAGCACAAATACAGATTTGGAATAAAAAAAAAAAATTAATGAGGCACACAGTTTGAAGTACACCAAAAAAAATTTTCACAATTCAATCCTAGACATGGCATCAAACAGAAAAGGAGAAAATTAATTATCGAGTCATTAAGTATTAAAGCTCAGTGTGGTCTCATTAACCAAGTAGGTTAAATCTAATTACAACTCGAGTACAAGATTCACATGAAAAGCCCAAACTGGCTGTTGCAGACAGAATTCAGAGTGGGTGCTGACCACTAAACCCGCATATATCTACAGAAACTTTTTGCTGATGCTTCTTGCTTTTAAACACAGTAAAAAAAAAAAAAAAAAAAAGGCATTTCAGTGCTGTATAATCTTTAAAGTATTATACTTTATAAAGATGGTAGGAAAAAAAAAAATCCTGCTAATTTTGGCAGCCATTTTCTGACTCATCACAACATCACCTTGTGTTTCTGCAGGCTATGCACTACATAGCGTGTTTTCTACCTGCCCTGGTGTGCTGGACATGCTGTACAGCAACTCAGGGAGGGAGAGCAAGGAAGAAGCACAGGTACCACATTCCAAACAACCTCCTTGGCCAAACCATGTATCAAGTAGCCCACAGACACTAAAGATCTCCCAAAATGATGGGTTTATAGGACTTAAGACCTAAAAGGAAATGGTCTCCAAAGCCAAAATGACCACTCCAATATCAAAAGTACAAAGCAACAACACTGTACGATTTCCACTATGTTTGCTCAATTCCTTGATTCTCTAGCCTAAGGAGGTTGCAGTAACTCAAACAACCCAGACTTAACACTGAAGGTACCAAAAGGCTGTATGTTTTCTCTTTGGGCAAAAACACCATCACCACCCAAATCTTGCTTTTCATTCTTGTCCTTCAACCTTCTAACCTTTGAAACACATGTGCCCAATTATAAAAAAAGTCACTGAAGCACAATTCAAATAAAGCAAAGACCTACAATGAAACATCTTTTCAGCATTGAGACTACAATAAATTATGTAAGAAAATACTACAAGGAAAATAAAAGCCTAAAAAAAGCTCACAGTTGAGTTTCCTATTGTTGCTGGCCTCCTTAACCTGTGAGTGTCAAGGAGTCAAACATCTGTTCCCCTCCAGCAAAACAGGTATCAGGTAATACATTTTTTTATTCCCAAAAACTATTTGCAAAAATGTTTCCATGAGCAAAAGGCATAACTGAGTTAAATAAAGGACTTCTATCAGTAAAGAAATCAAAATCCCCTGTCAAGCATCACAATTTGCAGACGTATTGTTTAATGAAGCTGAGCTTCATATCCAGTTTAGCAAACTCTGATAGTAGGAAGAGGACCAGAAAGAGCTACTCCTGATATTAGTGTACATACCTTTGTCTTTCTTGAAGTCCAAAGCATCTTCCTTATCTGTCACAATTTCCTTCATGTTGATAATGCTTTGGTGATTAAGCTGTCGAAGAATTTTAATCTCCCGAATAGCTGTAATTGGAAAGCCTTCCTTTTCATTATCCAGACGTACTTTCTTTAGTGCTACCATTTCCCCTGCAAGAAAATTTAAATAAAAAAATCATTTAAAAAACCCCAAGCAAACACACACAAAAAAACCCCACAACAGAAAAACCACGCAACAACAAACATTAAGTTTAGGAAACAAACCATGGGATACAGAACTGTGTTTGTTCGTTATGTTTTTAAAACCCTTCTCATTTATTATTTCTCAATGGGCCAAATACTATGATGAATAGAAATAACCACTGCTGGGAAACTAACACATGGAGAAGTAAAAGTATAAATGAGAATTTTCAGCTACCCCCTGTAAGGCACCCTGCCTTCTTCCTCCTGCATACCTCACTCACCTGTGGCTTGATGTGCTACACCAGAAATGCTGTGCAGTTCAAGATATGAGGCAGATGACTAAAAAATTCTCAAATTCATCAGGACATTTTCTACAAGCATTAGTGCTGCTGTCATGTTTACAGCGAGAATTTTTCCTTCTTATTTTACTGCTGTCTGGGCTGGATGAAGCTGGATTCTGCAAAATGGCAGCTGATCTACTCATGATGGAGGATATCTATAGACTGCATGCCAGCTGAACCATTTTGTTCCTGGAAGTCTATTGCTGTGTCTGGGAAGTTTACTGACAGCACAGATATCATTATTAGGTCTAAAAAGGACTTACCCTACACACCAGTGCATGTGATGCATACACAATAGATCATATTCCAGTATGGCACAACATCCACTTGCTTTGAAAGCCTGCTGCACAGCTTATTATAAGGTATCTCAATGGCCATAAAGCCGCTCTTTGCACAGGATTTGAATACAAAGCTAATGGAAGGTTTGCCATAAACGTATGGACCCACTCAGTACAGAGAGCAACAACTTCAACAGGAGGTTAAGAAATGACTGCCACACACAAAGAACCTGAAGCTTGCCAAAGAGGCAATATGGTTATGATGGGATTTAAAATTAAATGTGTGAACAACAGAATCCCAGGAGAGAAGAAAGAAGCTCCTAACGATGCTTTGCAATGGTTCTCAAGGTAGAGGTAAAAAAATAAAATCCAGAAGAGTTCAACTTAAGAAGTAAATTTTTGCAAACTAAGACATGCACAGGTGAAGAATGAAGAAGGAATTATAATTGTATAATTATAATTACACTGCTCATTCTTCTGGAGATCAGAAAGAAGAAATGGAGGCCGGTGTGAGATCTTATGCGATTAAGTTACTGCTGAAATAGAAAATTATCCAGCGGTCAAAGCACGCACAAATATGCCAAAAGGGCAAGCAGTCACAGAAAGAACTATTACCTGAACATAAAATGAACAAGCAACATATAGCATATGCGAATAATGGATTTCAATGCATTATCTACTTACAAGTAGTGATGACATTCTCACGTATCATACTGGTGACTGCTTGCTCATTTGCGCAATAGTTTAACATGAAATTTAAAAATTATGTCACCCTTGTAAAATCAGGTATACTGCCAGAATACCCAACGTGCGGCACTTCAGCGTTGTGTTGCATAGAGGTAGATTCTCTTCCTACCCTCAGCTAGTGACTATTGGACTACAAAGAAGAAAAATGGCTACATCTCTTGCATAGCTTCTTTTACGCTTACGTCCCTTCACACACTTCATTATTCTTTGTCAACCTGTCTAGGGTGTCATTTTGTCACCCCAGAGTATTTACCCTCTCTTCATCACTAGCTCAGTTGTGTACAGAGCATCAAAACACAAGTAGTAAGCATTAGAAATTAAAAGTACTGAGCTTGCTTTCAGCTACAACTTTAAAGATAAATGATTTTCCAAGGCAGCAAAAAGATAATTTCTGGTTTAGACAAATGCTGGATTTAAAACTAAGCAAACAAATCAACAACTAAACACTTTCAAACATTAGAGAGCAGTACACCACAAAATTCACTCAATGTAAAAACTTGACCTTAGAATTGCAGGCTTACATTTACTTGCTTGAACTTACCTGTGTCCTTATCTCTGGCTTTGTAAACTTGCCCGTAAGTGCCTTCACCGATAATACCAATGATATCAAATTTATCCACACAACGCTTTCCCCAGTCTATTTCTTTTTCTTTCGTTTCACCATGTCGTGGTCCACATATCCTAGAAAACAACAAGTATTTTTAAGAATACAGCTAATATAGATAAGGATTCTCTTAACTTTAAAAAAAATCTGCAACACTATTTTGTGAGAAATTATTTGATAACCAGCTTATTGATAAACCATTTAAGTGGAAAAAAACCCCATGCAGTTTGATTCAGGCCTCATCATTATTAAAAAAAAAAAAAAAAAAGACAAAATTAAAAAGCAGACTTCTTTTGAAAAGAGCAAATTTTAAATAAACTGTTATTACTACTACTTGCTTGATAGGCTTTAAAGTAATGTCTAATAAACATACTTTGGCCTTCTCTTGCTGTGTAATGGAACTGCTGGTTTCTTCTCTTCAGGACTTTTAGATAAGTCAGCTCCTCCAGGCAACTCAGGTGGAAGTGGCAAGTCTGCAAGCAGATGGCGAAGTTTCTTCTCTGCTTCTTTAGTTGACTTCACTGAAAGATTCTCTCGCAAACTATTAAAAGAAAAAAAAGACATAATTTTCCTAATAAATTGAACACTGTAGAACATTAGCATACATAAAAGAAAGCCTATTGGAATTATTTTTCAAAAATACATTCTAACCTGTCAAAGCATCAAGGTTTGAAATCCCTGCTCTTAGAATTTGCAGGACTTTGATTTAGACTTTACAAATAGCTCTCTGGAAGATGCACACCTAAATACCAAAATTCCACAGAAACCAAGCAACCTGATCTTTCTGGTGGAAGCTGATGTTAGATGACACAGCAAGCCTTATCAGGCCAGACCACCTCAGTCACACAACCTTCTTCCAAGCTTATGGCCTTAACTATTAAGAATATTTAGAGCTCAAGCGCTGGCTGGATGTCCAAACTGCAGCAGTGAAATCTGTACTCTGACTTCACATATAAAAGACAAGATTATCCTAATCCGGTTCTCTATAAAGTCAGTCTACAGAGATAATGAGCTTCACAGTTAGAGTAACACTGCAGGGCATTGCGAGGCAGTTCATACCACTTCATCTACAGATTCCAATTTCATTCATTTGCTGAAACAGTTTCTACTGAACAGCATGTAAATCAAGTGGGGGGAAAAAAAAAATCAGATGAAAAATGACTGTGTTTTTCTACCATGGCTTACTGATATCTGACCATTTTTTATTCCTCAACCATAATTAGATAACAGATACTGACAGTCAATCTCTGCCTTGAGGAAAAACTCCCCAAAGGCATGTACAGAAATGTATTCCTTTAACAATTACTATAGGCAGTAATTCTAGAGATGTTCCTCCCATTCTAATGAGGAAATTCTGAAAGATCATATTTATTGCAGGATTTTGTTAAAAAGAAACAAACAAACAAAAACAAAACAAAACAAACAAACAAAAAAAACCACCAACCAAAAGCAAAGAACAAATAGCTCCATTTTACCATATTTTCCTCTAGTTAAATTAGATCTATGCAGCTCCTGCATATCCAGACAGTTTAAAGCCCTGACAATCTCTAAACTTCATATAATTACATAACTGTTTCTCCCCCACAGGACTCTCATATAGAATTGTCTCTTTCGATTTCAACTTTGTCATTTCATCAAGGAAACTTTGTCATGCTTTCAGGGGATGTTTTTCAAGATAGCTGCACTGGCCAAACAGCGCTATTCTACTGTCAGCGTCCTTTTCCAGCAACCTTTTCTGGAGGTTTTTCCACAACTTTTTAACTAACTAGTTTCATAGAAAAAGCAGGAACTTCTGTAAATGAAAATATCTTGCTATCTTCTATTATGGAGAACATGTAGACACTCTCTTAAATTAATTGCTATTAGCAATCTTTATAAATTTAAATAAAGCATAAAAAGTGTTTTGTGTGTGTCTGTGCTTCCCCACGAAAAGTGAGTGCTTGAATGTCTTCTACCTCTGCCCAAATTTAAAGCAGCACCTCAAGGAAACATATACTGACCTCATGACAAAAATAATGGTTAACATGCTATAAAGAATAAATCACCTTTGGACAATGCATGTAATTATCACAGTAAAGAAAAATTCTTCATTTTTAATTTCATGCCATGCATTTGTATTTATCTCAGAATTTTGACCTCAAACTTTCAGTATTAGTGAAAGTACAATATATTAAGAAGTTCTGAAACAGATTTTAAAAGTGGTACACAAAAACAGAGGCAGCCAAAAGCAGCTTTTTTGTGTGTGTCTTAAATCACACATCACTGACCAGAGAACAGTTTTCCCTTTCAGTTAACTACACAGTGGTTTTGCAACACTGCTGTTCATATAGACAGTTTAGTTGTGGGTTTACAGATCCTTACCGAACTTCACAACTGACACAACATGAGGAACCAGCCAGTTCTGCACAGCATCAAGCTTGCTTTGTTGGCAGACGTTCCCCATTGTAACTCTAAGCCTAAAATAAATGCTTTTGCCCTCAGTCCCCTACAAAACATCAATAATTTTTCCTTGATGACTTAAGCTTTATCATGACTTGTAATCGCAACATTGTATAGGCAAAACTAAGCAAAGCATAAATTACACTCTATTACTTGTCATTGATCTTTCTAATGCAGCTGTTTGCCAGCATAGGAATGTTTTTTTGGAAAGGAGAATGAGCCCAGCAGGGAGAGAACCGTAGCTTAATTGTAGCTGAACTCCTCTGTACAGTTTAGCTATACTTAAAACAGGTATTACATTCAAAAAATACTAATAATGAGAAGCAACCAGCCGGCTCAAAGATGAAATCACATATCTCAATTAGCACTGCAACACCAGTCATATTTAAACTAGTTAGCCTAGTTTTTAATTAAAACGGTAAATCTTGCTCTCAACTGTCAGAAATCCTGTTTACCTAGAGAGGATGGCTCTGTCATAAGTGTAAATGCAACTGTACATTCACCACACAGATGTGACTCTGAACAACTGCAATGACATTTGCTAGTGCTGAAGGGCAAGAAACAAGATTTCTCTTTCTACAGAAAAAGAAATATAAGTATGTGGGTGTCTAATACCTTGTTAGGTAGTATTTATTTGCCAAGGCATCCTAATGTTTAACATAGCATTAAATTACTAGAAATAATTACATCTCTAATTAGAAGTACTTTCACTAATCAGAGCAACACTACACACTTCTCAAAGTACAACATGGGTTAGTTTCACAGATATGGAAGGCAAATTAAGTACTTCATCGGGTTTTGAATTTTTCTTTCGCAGTTTAATTACTTACAAATATATAATCACACTTAAATTAGTTGTTACTTCAATGCAAAGAAATTCCACTTGTGAGAAGTTGATTTCTCGTATACACGCGAGAGGCTTGTAACACCACGTGTAAAAACAAAACTTTTATCAACTTTGTCACCAAACCAAAACAAGAGTAAATTACAGCTCAACAGTATGATTTTCCAATAAAAATCAGAGCACATATTCTGTTAGGACTATGAATAGACTTAATGTAGTCTAAGTTCAGATGACACTTGTAACACAGTGATGAATTTCTTCACTGGAGACCAATTTTTTCACTTCAAGGTTAACACAAATGACAAGCCAGGAACCTCACTTCCATTACACATACAAAAAATAATACTGATCTCCAAGATAAATTGTAAAGAAGTAACTCACAGCTATAAAAACAACTGCATTACAAGGGAAGAGAATCTTTACGTCAAACCTCAGCTAATTCAAGAATTTTTATGTACTGATGCTACTGAAAAGTTGAACTTTTCCCTGAAGTATTTACATGTTCACACCAAACTTTAAATCTTGAATGCATTCCTGCAGTAGTCCCAAAGCTATTACATACCAGCAATTTAAATTCATCTCTTCAGTGTATTTTTATTGAAAGATTCCTGTAGACTAAATTCTTCTCTTCTCAAGAGCCATTTAAATTACATTTAAGAACAAATTCCTTCAGTTCATTAATAATTCCCACGTTAAACTAAAAAGCAACAACAAACTACCTAATACATCAGCCTGATCTAACGAATAGGTATATATTTATTTTCCAAAGGAAACAATTATGATAACTAATAAAAAGACAAACAATAACAGTAATGAAACAGACAACCCCAACAAGCAAATCTGTGTCACAACTCACCTATCAGTTTCTTTATCTTCAGGCAGCGTGGGAGGCAAAGGCAAGGGTGGCAGTGTGGAGGTTGGTAGTGCAACAATTCGATCCTTCTCCTTGGTTACTACACTTGGCGTACTTGGTTTGCTTTTCTCTTTTACGGTGACTGGTGACTGCTTTACAACAGTTAATTTATTCTCTTTTACTGCTGCAGGTTTCTGTTTAGTAACTTTGTCAGCAATTAAATTATTTTCACCTTTTGATTCAGGAAGTGAGACCTTTGCTTTTGCTTTGTCATTTTTCAAATTTGCACTGCTTGTAGGAGAAGGTGTATGCTCAGTTTTTATTTTCTTCAGGTCCTTTACATTGTTCACTTGAGGTGCACTTACAGCAGTGTCCGTGTTTCCCTTAGTAGGTGTTGAAGTATTAGAAGCTTTTGCACTGGCTTTGGCTGCCTCGGCAGCTCTGGCTTTTTTGTTTTTGTTCAGCTCAGCAGCCAGGCTACTCTTCAAAGTCAATGTACTAGGAGAAATACTTGAATGGCGACTTCTGGACCTAGACAATCTGTGTCTGCTACGAGACCTTGAGTGCCTTGACGAATATGGACTCCTGCTTCGAGATTTTGCTGACCTCCTGTTTCAAAAAAGTAAAGATATAACCAGTTAAAATTTAGTCTAGCTGCTTTCCCAGTGTATCTGCTTTTTTGACAAACTACTCTTTTTAAACCAACCATTATCATCATGATTATAGAATAAACAAGTCTATGAAATAGGAAAAATCACACATTAAAAAAAACCCAAACTATAAATTTAATCAATCGAGATTCTACACCAAAACCAGGTTGTTAGAAAACATTAAAACTTTTTTAGAAATAGTTTCTCCCGTGAAAGAACTGCAAAACACAAGGAACATATCTGTCCTATAGGTATACTTTTTCCTCACTACTTGTAAGATATACTTTTGTCCTTTAAAGAAAACCAAATCTTATGCAACTTGTGCAAACGCCTTTAGTATATGCAGTATCTGAGAAAAATTTAGCTGGCTACATAACCACAATTTAACAAAATTAAATTAATGCTGTAACATGAAGAGAAAAATCTAAACACAACACTGAAGAAGTAATTGTAACGACTTCAGTTTCACTTTCACAACTGTCATTAAAATTAGATGAAAAAACCAAAACTGAATACTAAAGACAATGTAACCACCTGAAAGGCAGCAATAAACTTTCCTATTTTTAAAATTAGACGTATACTTCTCCCAAAAAACCCAGAAGTACCCAGTACTTCTTATGGCTACTGATAAGCAAACATCATCCACAAGTAGGTCTATGCTATGCCTGCATCAGAATACAGTGCCTAATAGGGGGAAAAAAAAAAAAAGGATAAGCTATCTGTAAAAACATAGCAGGAAAACTATCTACAATGAAGGAGAGGGTGGAGAGGTAATCTTAATAGTTAGAAAAACAAAAATTTAATGTGCAAAACTATAATTTAATATGAAATATTTTTCATTCCATTTTTCAAAGGGATATCCCAGTTTGCCTAGTAGTCATTTTGATTTGGTTCTTCATTAAAAAACAAAGGGGAAAAAAAATTAACTGAAGTGAAAGGCATGAAACAAGTAAAGTAGCCTGAACAAAGAAAAAAGTATCAAGTAACAGCAAAAAAAAAAAAAGACAACTTGGAGACACAAGAATGTTAAAGTTCAAAGGATAGCACCAGTTCATGGAGGCTGTCAAAATAAACAAACAAACCAACCCACAAAACAAAAGCAAACAAACAAAAAAGCCAACTACAATCATCATGGTCAGGACTGTCCACCTCTATGTTAAATTTCATTTTAGTAACAAATTAATTCAGTTTTTATTATCAACAAAAGATTTAAATTTCAACGCTTCAACTGAACAAATATTTAATATAGTATTTTTACTATTGTGTGCATTTTACTAATTTCCAAATTTAAACCTTTTTCCTGCATTATATAAATGACTCTCTTGAGTCTGCTTTCTAAAGCAGCATAAAAAGTCATTGAGATGTATCAAGTTGATGTCAAAGAGATTGAAAACAGGCACATATACACACTGTATACTACAGAACAAGCTTCAAAATTCTGTATGCAAAACTAAAATTCATACAAATTGATAGATACCCTTGAAAGCATTAAAAAAAAAATAAAAATCAAGCCCCAGATGAGGACAACTCTAAGAAACTAACATGTTCAATTCTATGCCAGCAAGTAGGTTTTATAGAATTTTCTGGCACAGCATGGTAATAACAACAGACAGTAATACTAACAATAATCATAGAAGGTTTTTACACTTTAATGAAAACAAACAAACAAAAAGCTTTACAATTCTGTTCTCTGCATTTTAACCAAAATTTAAGGTTTTGGTTCACTTCAGTAGAGATACTAATGTCCATGTCCATTATAAATCAAGTAAAAACATAATATTGAACAGAAAAAAAAAAAAATCCCTTGAAAACTTCCTTCTGCTCCATTATGAATCATGTTGCTGAATTTATTTTTCTCATTATTACTTTGTAAACCTAAGTGCTAAAACCCACAGAAAAATTTTCAGAGGCTTGGCCAAATTGGAGTAAAAGTAAAAAAGTACAAAGTTCCATAAAGCAGAGTTAAGATGAGGTAGTAGGAAGAAAAAGGAGGGCTGTGCTTCCGCCCAACACATCCACTTCAAATGCAAGACCAGAGCTCTCCTCACAGTTCTCTCCCTTTCTGAGAGGAATTATTACCTCAGACAGAGGTATACTGTTACAGACCCACACCCGCTGGAGAATCAGCATAACTGTATTTCTCTAGCATCAAGCACAAGCTAATAAACCCCATTAGTCCTAAACTGACTTCTGTAAATGGCGCATCATTTGTGAGGATGTCACTGACTTGTCCTGGAAAAACATTTACTTCACATCTTGTTCCTAGATAAGCTATTTTAAACTAAGACTCACTTCAGTTACCTGTACAATCCCCATCCCAAGAACCTCACTGCAACCTGTACTTAAAACGTGCCCTAAAGGTCTCAAAATCCCTTGTTATATTTCTTTCATAAGTACAATTTCTGATTTGTTCAGGGATTTTTTTCTTTGTTTTGAAAGGTGCCTGATACAAAGAAAGTAATCTATATTGCATACAGAAATATGGATGTAATTACACACGCATTTGAAAAGTAGCAGCTTAAAACACACTACAGTTGCAGAGATACAGTGCGTGATCATAGGACTGTTTCCCTTCCACTTTGGTTCAAAATAAGCCAGGTTCACTTAAATGACTACAGATGAAATCAGAAAACCTGTTCAAATTAATGCTTGCCTGATCATCTACCATAACTTGGTGAGGAAGAGGCAATTTTGAAAAGCTGGGGCAAAAATAACCTAAATCTTTATACTTTCTTCAAAAGCAAACATAGGAAGGCAGCCATTGACAGTGGATTGATGTACAAATTTTACTGACATGAATCAAGAGATTCTGGGATATGAACATGAATTTATGCAAGCTCTAAAACAAAACAAACCAACCAAACAAAAAAAAACCCCAACAAAACACCAAACCAAACAAACAATAATAACAATTCTCCATCCCAGGTTTCACAGCCCAAATGACAACAGCATAACTTTCTCATGTCTGATCTGCATCCATGTGGGAGATGGCAAATACAAACGCACACAAATTCAGTTCCAGTACATACTACAGCCCTTCACAGCAAATTAAAACAATAGTAGCCTAGTTATGAAACATGTTGACTGAGTATAGTCTCTGCACTAGTTTAATTTTTCCAGAAGTTTTTAATTAATAAGTTTTATGTCAAGAAAAAAATAATTGTTGCATTACATAGAGCATGTCTGTGCTCATAACAAACTAGAACTTCCTTTGGGATCTCAAAGACTTTTGCAGGAATCACTTACTGTACCTAGTCCACGGGGCTAGACCCAAGAACATTAACACTTTCTACTAAAAAGACAAATGCTGAATATTAAGCAACAGGCAGCTTTGTCAAAGTGCTAGTTATTCAAGTTACAATGATAAAATCTGCTAGTTTCATAAGCCTACTGTTCTTCCAAATGTTCAACTACCACTTGAACTAACACTGAGGAAAGAAAAAGTCCCAAGAGACCCTTCCAGGCTGGACAAAATTTATGCAGGAGCTTCCACCTATAAAAATGGCACAAAACCAAAACACTGGACATCTACAAGCTTCCCCTCAGATGTGTGTACAGAACTCATAGAGTGGAGAAATATTTATTGCCTTATACACTATAAAACCAACTAATTCACTATGTTCAGAGCTAATGCTCATTTGACATAAAAGATGATGTCAGAGCAGCACAGAAAAGGGCTCACACAATAGCCAGTGTCTGCTATTTAAGAGGATACTGAGATTTTACTGGTACCCTGAAAAAACACCAGGGGAGGCATGGGGATTATACAGTACTCCCTAAATCTTCCAAGAGATTTCTATTAAGTATGCATCACACACACATATACAAAATACCTTACCTGACATTCATTCATCACTGTTTTGTCTTTAGCTACGAGTTTGTTTTTAACCCAGTCAACAGGAAGGAAAGAACAGTGGCTACAACTGCACAAAACTGTGTTGCAAATAGCAAACAAATCCAACAAAATAATCCACACTTTTTTTTCCCCCCAGGCCTGAAAAGATCATTAAGTGTACTAAAGCTAAGGGCCACATCCCAGTCTCACCAACCAAAAGCATCAGCATCTGCTGGTAACCCACACAGGGAAAGACTACCAAGACGACACTGTTTCAGGCAAGTTTCCTCCGATGCTGCTTCCTATTGACATGCAGAAATTCTGCCTCATGTACAAGGACCTTTGCCACACCTAGTTATTGACAGTCTTCTACAAGCATCTGGAATTCAAATGTCCCTACAGAGAAGGTAACTTCCAGACTTCATGACGTTCCTAAAATCACATCTGAACCATACACAGATTTCAAAATGCTTTTATATGGGGGGGAACACACAAAAAACAAACAAACCCCACAGAAACAACCAAAACACAACCAAAAAAACCCCAAAACCTGATTTGCCTAAAACCCCTAAATATTAATTTATTTTTTTTTCCCCAGAGACAGCATCAAAGGAGAATATGAGCAGAACTAGTTTACCTGTAAACTGAAATGGAAGTAGTTATGTAATATTATGTATAGTTATAAAATAAAACCTGAAAAAGTTCAAGACATTATCTACAAGACACGCAGGAGAAGGAGCAACTGACAGAGAAAGTAAGGAAGTCACCCTGAAACCAAAACCCAGCACTGCTTTCCTCCATTTTTCAGAACAACAAAAAGAATGTTCCTCCCCCTAAGAAATAATAATAAAAAACCTCACTGGCTTAAGTATCACAGAGATGAGGTTTGGGGTTGGTTTTGTTTTCCTTTTTTTCCTAGAACCCTAGATTTCATAAAGGAAGCATGCATTATTTTTTTCTCTGCTTAATTTGAATGAGGTACTTGTACTTATTCAGTGTAGAAAAAAACTACTTAGGATTTCAAAGTGTTATTATTTACAAGTTTCAAAACTGCTACAATGTTCCTCATTCTCACAAGGCAATATTGCACTTGATTGGTTAATGTATTATTACCAAACAGTAGATTTATTGATGAATTTAACGACAACAACAACAGTCTACTGATGTAATACCACTTATATTCTCAAGCACACAATGAAATAATTCCAAACAGAAGCTTACAACTTATGGTGCTGTATTTTACTATCTCGGTATTTGAAAGCAGGGAGAAGAGTGTTACATATGTCAGATTTCCAGGAATACAGGTCTCACTCAGCTTATATGCACTTTCTCACCATGCTACTTTTCTAGGTCCTTCTTTCCCATTCCAATCTTCTCTTTATATTAACAAAAACAAAACCAAAAACATTCTATTGACAAATCAGAACAGTCACATTATCTTCTCATGTTTGTAAACTTGAAAACCTCTTTTCTTCTTAACCGCTTTAAGAGCAAGCTAAATCCAACATGCTAGTAGCCAGCTATATGTGTTACTTAAGTGCAAACAATATTAAACATGGAAAATATCAGGAGCTACGGAATTGAACAAGGAAAGTCATTTTATCAGTAACTTTTTGACAAGACAATACAAAGGGATACATGAGAAAAAGAGTGGAAAAACAAGAAACCAGAGAGAAGGAGGTTAAAATACCCACTATAGCCCAGCTCTTTCATTAACTACCATGAAATGCCGCACTACTGACTAAGCACTGCCATCTTCCCCTGCATTATAAGGTCACAGTGTATTTGAAAAGGGAGACCTACATTTAAACAATTGGCTTCACTGCTGATCTTCCAAGACATTCATAATCACTCAGTAACATAAACCACCTTGACAAAACATCCTAGTTCACAGTATAGCTCATCCATGTTGCACTAGCAGGCAAACATTTAACTCATTTCTTTATGTCACAACAGTAATAGTGCTCCCTCACTTGATACCTTATTAATTAATTTTATTTATCTTCCCTAGTTTCTAGTTCAAGGTTATATTCTAAGGAGCTCTGCAACCAACCACATACTGAGCTGCTTTGTGTATAAATACTAAATAACTTGCCTTACTGATTCAACTATAGATCTTAAAAGGGTCTGCAATACCTGCACCATAGGAAGACAGAAAAATTCTGAACATGAATTTGATATTTTTCTTAAATCTGCTTTATTAGCCTACAAACTCTGCCTCCACAGAAAACAACCCATAAAAAGTCAGGTGCTGTGTTCTAAACATGTTAATTTTTATTTTTTTTTTTTCACGTGAAGTCCCTTCCCACAACAAGGAAAAAATGTAGCACGAGGAAAAGCACATCAACATAGTTGGAGAAAAGGCAAAGTCCACTGCCACGTAACAAATCTTAGTAAATTCAGAATGTGTACTGGAGTGAGAGCCTCAACACACATTGGAAAAAAAATAGCTATTCCAAAGAGTGAAAACCTATGGTTTCACAATTTAAATTCTGCAAAATACAGTTTTAGTAAACAAGATTAGAGAGCTCTATGTAAAAGATAAGTATATCTATTTTCACCAAAAAAGGGAGAAAAGCATCTGAAAATCTATCCTACTCCTGTTACTGCAGAAGTAGCAGAATTACTGGATTCATGGTTATTTTTATATCAGTGTTATGAAACCACATCTTCTCCATGAAGCAGGCGTTTACTAGCTGAATATGTATTTTATCAGTTTTGCTATGCTTGTTTTGGTTTTGCACATAAATGAACCATATTTTGCAATATCACTACTACAGACAAGCTACAGCCAGAGAACGAGAGGGCTCTATGGCACCAATATGAAAATAAATCCTGTATTTTTCCTATAAGCAACATCCACGCACACAGTAGTACTATGCTAGTAGTGCCCCACCCACTTACTTTTATCTAGGCAGATGGGTAGGTGTAACCAAATTTGGAAAAATGTGATTACTCATCTATACAGCTAACCGAATTAAATGTGTGATCACACAGCATATGACCTGACTGAAGTTATGAAAAATAGTTCTTCTCTTCCTACTATTTCCTCCTATCATCCTAAACTATTTTCAAAGAGAGTTTGTATCTGCTTATTTGAGGGGCTTTCTCCCCTCCACCTTCCTCTTCTGTGATTTTTTTTTTTTTTTTTTTTTTATCCAGACAGCTTATCAGTAGAGAAATAAACATGTCACACTTTTGGTATTATGCAAGTATTTCCATTTTGAAAATGTGCATGTGCTCCTTTAGAACAGCTGTGTTACTATTCACAAGAAAATGTAGTACTACAAATCCACCAGCAGTCAGTAACAGGGTTTTATCCAACAAGTGGAAACAGCTCAATCAGTCAGTTTGCCCAAAACACAGATGTTTACTGCTATCATAATGGAAAAGGAAATTAGTTTACCATTCAGAGAGAATTATATATATATATAAGTGTGGAATGCCTATCCAGTGGTGCCTTTGCCATTTTTCTTCAGAACCCACCTCCAGGCAACATCACCAAAAGACAATTCAAAATTCTTAACTCGCAGCAACTGTGCTGTTGCGGCTGCTTGAAAAAAGCTGAGATTCAAGTGAGTGAAGCCGACTTCACTTGTTTCTGTTCAACTGTTTACTATAAGCTTCTCCTAAGCAGCTCAGAGACCTAGATGAAAAAAATCAGCACTCTAGACATGAGCTTTTCAAGCATGCTAGAACTACTTCATTATCATGTTCTACATACCAAAAGAACTAGATAACTTATATAATATGACAAAAGACACAAATATGAGAGAGAATAAAAAGAGCAAAAGAAGTCTTACAGCCTGGAACGCTCAGTCACATACAAAGTCCTTACTGTCTTGACACCATTACAGCTGGATACAAGCCCAGAATTAAGTCTTTAAATCATCCATATGAAGACGACAGGTGCTGTAAAGAGGCCGCTGCCTTCATGAACCAGTAATGTTCTATCAAGACTAAGACCACTATACTATTATCTAAACAACACAGCAAAAATTTTCAATCTTTTGGGAATAGCGCCACAGAGTCAAGCAAAAAAAAAAAAGTGATTATGACAGTTCTGAATCGTTAAAACAATCATATAAATACCTTCAAAGCCCCACCACAACACACATAAGATGTAATAGCTGTATGGGAGCACTGAAACACTAGCTTGTCTTTTTCCACACCAGGCAAACATTATGAACAACTGAGCTTATCCTCACATTGTTGGTTTCTTTCATTTTCTGTGAAAATGACATTTTTACAAATGCCCCATTAGGATAAACCAACCTGCTTTCTACATATAGCAGCCTCTTCTTTCAACTCAGCCATTCCAATCCCTCTCCAGTAAACCTGACAACCTGCATTTGTTAGCAAAGTAATTTATCTGTACGCAGTTAAAGATGGGATGCAAATTACTGTTTAACTGAAAGAAGGAAGGAAGGCGAAGTCACAGGCTTAAGTCCTAGGAATAGATCCACAGCTCAAGGAAGATTTACACTCTTATCACAGAGACTATACAAAAATTAGGAAATTTAAACGCTCCCACTTCAAATCACAGGCCCACCACCAAAAGAAACAAAGAAACACAATGCTCTAACAAAAACTTTATTCTGTGACTATCGCCTCTACATCTCCTGTACCTTCTCCTACAGCCCTCTCAGTACATAAGACAGGATCCTAAACTAACTGGATTGCCAGACTAATACAGCTATTCCTAAGTGCAAACCTAGCATACATCATTTTGCACGTCATTATTACCTTTCTTATTCCAAGATATAAAGTATCTACAGAAAATAATCTGATTCCTAGAGTGTTTAAATCCAATTATGCACATAATATTCCTGCTATTCTATTATTCAAATAATCTTAAAAGAGCATCCTTAACCACTTGGAACAGGCTCTCGTGGAACAACAACAATGATGACAACAACATGCTGTTTTTCAGAGCACTCGCAGTGCTTTCTACTTGAAACACCCTATTGTAAATGATTACATACAACTGTACCTTTAAACTATGACTATTTTTTCTCAAAGGCACCTTTGCTCTATCCCTCTGCCCAAAGCAGGACACAGTTATGTTACTTCACTCTTTAAACAGCACCTGAGGACAGGACACGAGAGTACCACCAGGCAGTGAGTGAAACACAGGAACAGTTTCAGCATCCTCACTGGGTACACCACTGGACAGCCCAGATGATAACCAATGCAAACTGCTCATCAGAAACACCAGAGAACAGTTCTCAGACAATGTACCAGATAACGACCTGGAAACAAAATTCTCACCTGTGGACAGGCAAATCACCTGATACATTTAAAACTGAAGTCAAGATGTTAATTTAAGGAAGCTTATAAACAATGAAACAACAGAAAGATTTCAAAAATGGGAAATAAAAATCGTCAGTTATAAATACATACTAAGCAAATACGTTAAATTCCCAGCGGTTTTGCTGCAAATTAAAATATTCTGAAGAACTTTAATCCTGAAACACAGTTAGTATCTGATTAGAGAAACACAGCCTACATTTCCTCCCCATACACAATTCAAAAAGTCACACCAGTGCTGACCTTCACATTCAGAGTTCTCACTAGCAGTAAGAAAATGATTTGCAGGTACATGTCAAATGTATACAAATACATAACCTGACTATGAAAGGAGCTTCTATATGCTTTCATAGGTTGTGTAAAGCACAAAAGACAATTTAAGAAAACTTGACAGTGGTTTCTCTTCTGAGTAAAACCAGAAAGTCTGTGTCTTTCTACAGACCTCTAAAAAGATCAAGAAATACTCGTAACACAAATTGCCTGTTAGCCTGTTTGCTCTTTAGATTAGTGGGAATTAAACCAAACACAAATATATTTAACACACATCCTTTTATATGGAGGAACAAGATACATAAAAATGTACCCAAGAATCTCTATACTTTGTTTGCAAAGACTTACAAAAATCAAAATTGGTCCTTCAGAAAACCTGTCCTCTCATAAGCATCATTCAATCACTCATCTGAAAAAAGTTCTCCTGCCCTTGAATATTTAAAAAGCCCTTTTCCAGCTAGGTACCCTCTCCCTCGGAGAGACTAGCTGCAGAAATGTTACAGGCACCCACATCTCCCTTTCTCCTCGAGACAGGACAGGAAGATCTTTGTATATCCCGCTCCCCTTCCCCCCACCCCAGCTTTCTGGCAGTAAGTGGGAGGGCTTTTGTTGCTAGATGCAAGCTGTCCTCCAGCCCAGCCATGACTCCCTTCCTCCACACGCCAAGCCTCCCCCCCGCTTCCCTTCCAGTCCCCCTTCCCTCCCTCCTCCCCCCCCCGGGCCCGGACTCACCGGATAACGGGGCTGTAGGGGCTCC
>JAAGNO010013724.1:0-19963 GCA_033439905.1 Ceryle rudis | reverse complement strand
TGGGTTGTGTTTTTTTGTTTATTTGTTTTGTTTTCCCTTTTTCTTTTAGAAAATAAGCACCTCAAAACAATAAGTAAACCTCAAAAGAACAGACACCCTTAAAACTCTGCTACAAAGTATTGTTGTCTTTGGGATGCATGATGACAAATTTGCATGAAGCTGTCATATAAAGGAGAGATGTGCACCTGATTTCAGAAAATAAAAATATCCATGACACTTTTCAGGCACCTTATAATAGTTCTTCTTTTCTACATGTACATATACAAGCTCACCTGCGCCAGAAAACCATGATTAGAATGGTTTACAACTCACATTAGAGTTCTGATAGGAGCTTTTTAGTAGGATTATTTTGGTAAAGTATAATAATGATTAAAAGTTTGTTAATTTTAAAATGTATTGTGTGTATAGCTTAGTTCCACAAGAAGAGAGTACTCCTACATCTTGTTTTTTGTTCTCTTATTTTGTGTAGTATATTGGTAGTTTTTTATTTGGTGCAGTGTTAGTTATGAGGACAACTCTGGACAAATCTACTATAGATATTGTGTAAAAAATCCCAACCCTAAGCGTACTGAAATTCATGTGGACAACTGTCAGATTTATAAAAATTAACTAGATGGATTCTTCTATATTTTCTCCAAGAAAATAATGGAACTGCTTTTGAAATAAAATTCTTAAACAAGGACATCTTTTTGCCAAATTTCATTCTGGAATTAATTTTCTTTTATTGCTTGGGAGATGGGAGTTTTGGTGAAGAGAATGTAGGCAGATACAGGACTGTCGTACAGAAAATGGAACTGTATAATATTCTACAGAACCCTTCTTCAGGCAAAAGAGTACCATAGAAGGATCTCATTTTGGTTCTTGTAGTTTCATGTCAAGACACAGAGACAGCTTGTGCTTTTTTTAAAATCACCCAACAAAGAACAGGTGAAGGAAAAAGACTGCAAGTAAACTTTCCTCTAGGAAGTACATACTGAATGTCCTCATGCAGTGACTTGTGTTGGGAAAGCTGGACAAAAAATAAAAGGCACCTAATAAAAACAGCTATCAAAGCTATCTGTGTACCTGTGTTTTTGTTTGGAATCGGGATAATAACAAAAACATGACCTGAAGCATATGCTGGATGTATTCTTTTACCTGAATGGTCATAAACATCAAATAATATAATCCACTTATTGTTAATGAAACATGAAAATTTGGGTTCTTAAAGATGACTTTTACTTTTTTTTTTCCAAGTTTGTCTGACTTTTCAGAGAAATCAAGCAGAATGACTAATGAAAATGCTCTCTAAAACATCTTGAATGAGGTAAAAATTACTGCATAAAGATAAGCAAACACATTAATACACGATTGCTAAAAATATTGTCAGTGACTTCCCACTATTATTCTAAATTTTCATTGCATAATATTACTTTATTCAGACTGGCTAAAAGGTTGTTAGAAAGAGAACAAGGCACAGAATATAGTTAAAATGTATGTGGAAAATATATCAGAATATTTTTAAAGTTCATAAATTACCACTGATATTTTTGTGCATTGTAACAGTTACATTAACATAGGTTTCTTCTATGCTAGTCTGGGAACCGTTCCCAGCTTCAGATGCAAATGGATGCTCTGGTCCCGTTCTTGGGAGGCCGGGGATACGTGGTGTGTTCTAACATGTCCCTTGTACACCTTGGTGCATACCAGCCCAGCAATATATATTGAGCATGGTATCTCTTACATAGACTAATGCAGCTTAGGGAAGATGTGACTGATACCGCTGAAACAATTTGGGATATCACACTCGGAGAGCACATTTGACTTTTTGAAATTTTTACTGTAACATCCATGATAGTATAGAAGATCCAGCAGAATCAATTTTTTATGGTCACTTTCTAGAAACTTTGATAAAGAAAAATAAACTTGATCATATTTTGGTCTTTGTAGTGGTTTATTTGTTGCTCATGTACGTTTATAAAAATAGAATTTCAAGTAAGAACATCCATTTTATTTTTACATTTTTATAAGTTAGTTTGTACCACAAATAGAAGCTATTATTTAGCATAATGAGAGAGCTGCAACTAAACCTAGTTGCAGGTAGCAGTTTCACCTAGTTGCTTAGTTTGTGTTTTTAATGGTACAGTTTTATTTGTGTTAATGCCAAAGGTACTTTTTTTAAAGTTGTAAGAAAAGTAATTTTTTGTATACTTTATTTTAAGCAGATATCACAGAATCATTGAGATAGGACGTGAATTTTTTTAGCTGACATACCATCATTTGATACAAGTTTTTTGCTGTTGCTAGTTAAAGACACCTGCCAAATGAGTTGCTTTGAGTTGCTTTATAAAAGGTTAGATGAAGTTCTTCGGTGGCCCTTATTTAGCAACATCTATTTTGCATGGGTACTCTTGATTTCTTTTTCTCTGGCCTGGGTTAGTAATCTTTGTTCCGGTGATGCTTTTCTTCATGAAGTTTCATTAAAAACATTTGAAAATATAGCCTCTCTGATATCACTGATTACTCCATCAAGTAGAAGGCAAACTTTTGTTGTATGTCTAAGACTATACAAATGTAGTCAAATTATTACTTGCTGCTGCTGATACTTTTTGTGAAAGCAATCAGGCAATCAAGGCAATACCTTCCGCTTTTTTTTTTTTTTTAATTATTATTATTTTGGTCTGGCCTTAAATACTTGTAGTGTTGTTTTGTACTTAACTTTCTTAATTAAACTAAGTTTCCACTTTCTGAATGTCATCTTTTTATGTTTGAGGGCAATCAAAACCACATGATTTGCTTAGTTCAGTCTTTTAGTACACTTAACGTTTTTTCTTCAGCCTGTTTAATTTGTTAATGGAACTACAGCTTTGTCTTCCTCCTCGGACTGTTCTCAATGCTGAGATTACTGAGGACTGCAAGGCCGTTGCTTTCATTTTATTCTTCTCATTCCTACCTTTGTGGAATGTGAACTCTCTCATGCTGTAGTTACTCTTTGCCAAAGTGACTTTCACCTTCTCACTCTTGGTCATTTTCTTTGTATTGGTTGTATGCAGAATTTGAAGAGCATTCTATTCCTTTCTTCACCTTCTAAAATTTTTTATCAGTGCATTCCAAGAACTCGAGGGACAATCTGTTGCTGTAGGGACTAGTAAAATGCAGAGAGAAAGGTATTGGGATTTTATTTGTGCAGTCTGTTAGAGGTCTAGCAGCATATGTTCACCTTGCCTATTTATCCCCTGTGGGAAATTTGCACCAGGTTGTTTGACCTAGGTATGTACCACATGTCTACGAGTGATGCAAAGCAGATTTCTGTACAGATCCGTATGTGGGCACAGGCAGTGTGCTGTTCAGGGAGGTTTGAGTAGATACACTTTCTTTCTAGTATGGAAGATACTTTTTGTCTGCCTTGCATGTGCAGTACTTCTGTGCACAACTTCAGCTTTGCTTCTTCTGGAGGGGAAGAATGCACCAGTGATGTGTTCACTGTGTGCTGTAACTCCAAGAATGGATGCAGGCACATTTGTACCTGAAAGGATACCTTTGGTAGATCAAACTGCTAACCTAAATGTGTCTCTGTGTTCTGATGTACTTCTCTGACAAATCCCTAAGAAATTGTTCTGTGCTTTGAATTAGTCTGCCTCCTATGTAGAAGACTGATGCGGCTCATTTTTGAGTCATATGAGCCATTTCACAAGCTAATTAAATCTAAATTATGCATTGCGTCCTGGTGGACAACAAGTTAATCATGAGCCAGCGATGTGCCCTTGTGACCGAGAAGGCCAATGGTATCCTGGGGTGCATTAATAAGAGTGTGACCAGAAGGTCGAGGGAGGTTCTCCTCCCCCTTTACTCTGTCTTAGTGAGGTGACATCTGGAGTACTGTGTCCATTTCAGGGCTCCCCAGTTCAAGAGGGACAGGGAACTACTGGAGAGAGTCCAGTGGAGGGCTACAAAGATGATGAGAGGACTGGAACATCTCTCTGATGAGGAGATGCTTAGAGTCCTGGGGCTGTTTAGCCTGTGGGAGACTGAGAGAGGATCTTACCAATGGGTCTCCAGAGGATAGACCCAGGGTCTATTCAGTGGTGCCCAGTGACAGGTCAGGAGGCAGTGGGCACTAACTTGAACACAAGAGGTTCTGCCTGAACATCAGGAAACACTTTATTTTTACTGTAAGGATAACTGAGCACTGGTACAGTTTGACTAGTGAGTTGGTAGAGTCTCCATCCTTGGAGATATTAAAAATGAAAAAGGACTTTTAAGTTCTGTTCCTCACCTGATACTTCCTCAGTGGTGTTTTGACTTTGCATAAATGTTCTAGGCAACATTCTCAGTTGTTATGGTCTTACTTTTAGACTTCTTTTCCTGCTATATTTGGTATCTATAGTCTGATGTTCACCAAGTTTTGTTTATTTGGGTTACATGTGATGTCAGGGACTCCTCAGTGATACTCAAGTGCTAGCCAGGTCCAGGGCTTCTAAGTACAAAGGAGGTCTGGTGCTTTCAGCCCAGGAGGGCTCTGGGCAGCAACTGCATGGAGAAAGAGAAATCGTTGTTCGAGACTTCCCCGTCTTAGCTGTGTTACTAAAAGTGCAGAGCATATAGGCAGCTGTTTTCCATGTTTTTAGGTAATGATTGACTAACAATTTTTGTTACACAAGAATGAAGCAAAAAGTCTTGAATACATTTATGGAAATAAATCTTCAGGGGTAGAAAAAGGCTTTGGATGTTTTGGTTAAATTTTTGTTCATAAAAAATTGTGGCACATTTGTTCTTCACGGCATATATATGTTTGCTCTATGTCTTATGATTATGTGCCAGTTTGTAGTACAGCCAGGTAAGTGACCTGCTATTGTTACAGAGACTTGGCTAGCAGCTGTAGAAACAAGAACAGGATTTAGAAGGGTTTGTCTTTCTGGATATTTGTCCTCTTCTGCCAGGGAAAAAAGTAAAAATCTTTATTCTACTTTACCTGTATTAATTTTCTGTTGGCTTGTGGGCAGACTCATTTATGTCCTAGAGTTTCAGACTCTGTTTCTTTCACCCACAGCTTTCTGAAACTACGTTAATGCACCTCAGATGTCTTTGCTTCTGTCAAATCCATAACTAATGACAAAATGGTACTTTAAAAATTAATAAAACTGTTTCTGGTGGAATGAAAGAGTTATCTGCATGTAATCACTTCATCCAGAGAGGAGAAAAATATTCAAACATGTAAATGAATAGTATGTAAAAATGCATAAGGCTTAACTATGTGTATGCTGATATATTCTGTTAAAAGTTCCTGTGGGTCCTCAATTCATTCTCCAACCTGTTTTTAAAATGGATTGGTAGGAGTGAATTAGACATGACTGATAAATCTGAAGGCATCTTGGATATAGTTAAGTTAATAAAAAATGCCTTTAAATTAAAATACTGAATTTCAAAGTGTTCATAAAGTTATGTTGTACCATGACTTTTGAAATCAGTTTTTGTTTTCCACTTTTCTTTGTCCCACTTAGATTTGAAAATTATATATTTTGCTTTCTTACCAGCAAGCACTGGCTTGTTCCTGGTAGGATATAAATGTGTAGTTTATTTTACATTATTTTTACTACTGAATATACATTACAGTTTTTTGAAGTGACATGATGGCCTTGCTGACCCCTCTTATGAAAAATAAAATCTGTATTTCAACCCTAGCTGACCAAGAAAAGATGAAGATGATGAATTTTACACATATCTACATGAGTTTCCACTACCTTGTTTTACAGTATGGAACTGAGTGAAGTTATGGATCATCTGAGTCAGTAGATTATTTTGCCTGAGTTACATGGAAATCAGTTGTATTTTCCTTGAATGATGTCATAGAGTCATGATGATATTACAGAGTTATTTTACTAAGCTTTGGCAGAACTTTTTACATATTAACCAAACATGGGCATACTCTATTTTTGCATATTTTTGCAATGCTATTTTGTACAAACCCTATAGAGAGGTCTTTTTTTAATGGATGAATGTAATTAGAATTTATCGGCAGAAATCCATACATATATATAAAAATTAAAAGGTGATCCTTCCTACCCAAATCAAAAAGTGCAAATCAGTTTTATGAACTTGTCAACTTCAGGACTGCATGAAGACATTTGAGTGACAGCTTTTAATTCATCAATAATACTGTCTGTAGGAACTATTAAGTAAACAGGATGGCTGTTGAACAATGCCTACTCAGGCAGCTTGACACCTACATCCTAAATCTGTCAAATGTGTCTATCAGTGATTGTAAACAGTCTCCTTTTTCCTACTGGACAACATTCAGAATGGTGCAGTCATGATTTTTGCCTATTTATGATGTCTCCAAGATGGGTATGGCTTGTTGGGTCAGGTGTAGCAGAAAAGCAGCAGGCACAGAGATACTGGACATTGAAAGAAATAATTCAGTTGAAAACTAAGAATGAAATTCTTACTATTTGTGAGGTTGCTTGTTCAAAGGTTGGAAAATCCTTCTGTTTGAAAGCAACGAACTGGAATGGTTTTCCAGAATCTTGTCATCTAAAATGATCTGCATGTCCAAAAATGTGCAGAAAGTTTCCATGCTTTAATAGGACAGATTAACTCATGTTTCAGTATATTGGACACTTGACGATCCAGCAGTAGAATGTCAATTGAAGACTGCTTGTCATGTTATTTGTGCTTAAAATAATAAATCTTTTGAACAAAACCCAGATACTATGAAGTTGTCTTCAACTCTAGCATTTTGTTTTTATGATATTAGTATGCATGAATGCCTGTGAAAAAGGGCTGCAGCTGAAGGGGTGTGCTATTGCTCATCATGCACTAAACCTAATTTGGTCTTTTCTTTCTTTTGTGAAATGTGGAGAGAATCTGAACTAGGGTTCTAATAAATTCTGATTGTACCCATTTTTTTTTTTTTTTCTATCTCCAATTAAAAGAAGAATTACAATTTTTATGACCTTCTTGGGGTAAGAGTGAGGCAGAGGCTGTTCTGTCATGAAAAGAGAAATCAGTTGAGTAAGCAGTGACCAAGAGAGTTGGAATAAGTAACTTAGAGGAAAAAGTAGGGAGCTGGATGGGGAAAAAATAGTTATGTTTTGGACTATTTTTGTTTTTATAACCGATCACAGAGAATTTATTTATTTTTTTAAACTTCAGACATGAGGTCTAGTTTAGATGGAGAGTTCTGGAGCATATTGGATTGTCTAGATTGCAGTCTTTATGAAGACAGGACTGTAGAGAAAAATTCTGCAACAAGATTGAACTGATTTAATCAGTTTAGGTCAAGAAACCATTAAATTCAATGTTGAGGAGCATAACAAAAGAGTATCAGTTACATTTTTATTTACAGCTCTTTTTGTTAAGAGGATGTAATTTACTCCCATAGACAAGCATGAACATTAAATTTCATGGGATGTACAACTTATAATTAAACTCAGAAATGGTATGCTAAAAAGCATACAAGAAAATGCTGCACACCATTACAGTTCAGAATGTACGTTGTGTTTTAATCCTGACTTCATTTTTCCAAGGAGAACAAATTTGGTTTAGGGTGATTTAGAAAATGCTGCACTTCTACCTTGGTTAGAGTTTGAAGCTTTAAAACTATACTGTGGTTTGACAATATGTCTTAAGAATATAATTATTTTTAGAACAGTTCTTTTTCTGCTTATAAACAAGCTAACTAACTTCCTTAGCGCTCTCTGTAACTGGCACAGATTGTCTACATTTCTGTCAGGATGAGGGTAGTCTCCTGCACTCCTTAAAATAAGTTAAGCAACAATAAAATATATACTTGAGACTGGATGGAAGTGGTCATTTAGATCTGATCTCCAGGCCTGGAGAAATAGTTGTGAACTTTTTAATTTGCCACACACTTCCAATGTTAGGCTATTCTGTGTTTGATTTTCCATGAACTGTATGTCATGTTTGCACGCAGCGTGCTTCTTGCATAGCTCCCTGAATGTCAGCCAGTACTTGAGGACACTTCAGATTGTGTATCCACAAAAGGAATCTTGTTTCCTGGGGAACCTGATGTTTTCTATTCTCTAACCTTTAGGATTCTTTTCATTGAAACCCAATGGTTGTTGAATTACAGCTTTCATAGCTGAAGAAACACTTGGACAATGAGTTTTTGGATATACAAGTAACATGAGAGTAAATTTTTACTAGTTGGAGTGTGTGCTAGTGTAGTTGCAAGAGCTTCAGCCATTGGAAAAAACAAATTTTCAGAGCCTCTCAGCATTTGATGACTGACAGATTATTTTTAGGGAAATTTAGGGAACAAGAACATAGTGGAATTTACTGACTGAAATCAAGCATGAGGAAAGTAGCCACGTTTTTGGTTTTAAATAAAATATAATTAAAAAAAATAATTTAAACTTGAGAATGAAATATTCTATAAAATGTACGAATGGAGATTGACCTTTACAAAAGTAGAAAATGTGGTTAGGGCGGAGCTGTCAAACTGCTATCATCTGGTTCTCTGTGCAACCTCTGTATCTGGAACCACTTACATGCTATGTCCTAATCTATTTGCAATAATAGAACAGGAAATGTTTGTACAGGTCACTTCACAAATCCCTTGAAGTGGTGAATATCTGGTAGGTTTAGGTTGGACATTAGGAAAAACTTATTCACTGAAAGGGTTAAGTCCTGGAACAGGCTGCCCAGGGAGGTGGTGGAGTCACCATCCCTGGAGGTATTTAAAAGACCTGTGTGTAGATAAGGTGCTTAGGGATGTGGTTTAGTGGTGGGATTGGCAAAGTTAGGTTAACGGTCAGACTTCATGATCTTAAAGGCCTTTCCCAACTGAAACAATTCTGTGATTCTGTGATCTAAAGTGATAGGTCCATGCCAGGTATTCCACTGCTAAAGAAAGTGTTTCCCATTTTTTACCTGATGAACAGAAGATAAGCAGAAATGTCTTCAGAATAAGATGAGCATCACATACCTCAGTACTAAGCTAAACCAAAACTCTCACTGCACCCAGAGGAATACAGATGTATGGAGCTCTGAGGCTGAACTGAGACTGAGTGGTGAAGGAGGCTGTTACCAACATGACATCATATTCATTTGTTGTAAATTTTAAGTGTATACAGTGAATGATGCAGGAAAAAAAGTGGAAAAAGAGACAGGGTAATGGCATAATTTACAAAGTTGGATGCCATCTGGGGGGATTGTATTCATCGCTATACCTGCCGCCAAGTTTCTTTGTGGAGCAAGTCAAGTAACTTTTCACTAATACTGCACCATCACTTTCTGTGTATCCAGTCTCAAACCATGAGACCTGGTTTGCAGAAGTGGAGGAGTTGCAGCTGCAACTACATGAAGTGCTTCATTTTGAATAAAGCAAAAATACAGATATATTTTGGGCGTAGGGAAGGAGCAAAAGGGAGGAAACCATTGTGGCTTTATGCTCTCAATTATCCTTCATCACTATAACTTGCAGTACTGTGAAAAAGCAATTTTTTTTCCCCCCACTGGTCACACTGTGGCTCCAACCACATCCCCTCTTTTCTACACAGAGGATATGCCACCTTCATTTTTGGGTTTGCATTATGTGTATCAGCCACATGTAATGCGAAGTACTTTGGAAAACAAACATATAAGATCTTGATGTAAGATCACACTGGGCATGGGCAACTACTTTCTGCTTAAACTTCCTTTGACTAAGTTCCTGATAATTCAAACACAATCTTATTTCTTATTTCACATGGCTGTTGTCACAGTACTATTTAAAAAAAAAAAAAAAATAATGTACTATAGCAATAAGTATCGTACAAAAGTAATTGAGAAAATTTATTCAAACATTATTTAAAAAAAAATCAGTGTCTTAAAATAAGTTGCTTCATACTGTATCTGAACAAAAGGGAGAAAACAAACCGTTAGCCCCAAGCGTGGACTGATGAAGGCATCAGAAGTAGTATGATTACAAATCTAATGACCATCAGTATTATGGTCCTGCAAAGCAGATGAAGTTTTCTTAGGCAGCCTTATTTTTTTTAAAGTTTACAGTGTCTGGCTTTACAAACTTAAAAATCTTTTCATGTGTGTTCAGATATATAATGTACTAGTTCACAAACATACTAAGGGAATGGAAATTATGTGTACTGATGTCTGTGTGCTTTATCATTACACTTGGAAGCCTTAAACCCTTCTTACAGTTTTGCCAATTGACGTATGTGTAATATTTCTGTCTTCATCCTGTAAACTGTTAGGTCATCACATTCAGGGTCATCGCGATGAAAGCTTTCAGGTCGGCAGTGATGAAATATTATATGTTTAGAAAATGTCTGTAAACACTTCACATTTAGAAAAATTCTGAGAGTGCTGTGATTAAATATTTTGCCAAACTGCTTTTGGGCAAGTAGTTCAGGTGATCAGAGTTTCTGTTTCTGTTTTCCTGGGCCATTTTTGGAACAGTATAGCTGAAAAAAAAAATTCATTTCTAGGAAAAAGACTCTGATTAAGTTGTCTATTTCTTATGAATTACACTCTTTCTATGTTAACCAGATTCTTACTCAGAAATAGTTCAAATATGTACTTCGATCCTGTAATTTAAAAAATATATTTTATGGATTAAGTTTAAGAGCACTAGTGTTTTAAAGGAATGCCTTTTATATAAGGGAACAAATTATATATGGTAACCAATGCTATGAGTAGCCTAGTGAACTAAACCCCATAATCTCATATCAAGTCCATTCATCTCTTCCAGTCCAATGATCTGAAACCTTGTGGTGCAATTAATTTTACTTCTAGGTAATTAAACATGTTGTTTATTCTGCAAATATGTGCATGATTTCAAAGTCTGTTTTATTTGGATCCCCTGAGGCCAGTACTTTTTGTACAAGGCAGAAAGTTTGAAAAAATCACCTGCCTCGTGAAGGACAGAAAATGTGCATACCATCACTGACGAGTTTCTAGTTCTCCTCAGTTGCCATCACTTGCTTTTGCTTAAGGGGATAAACATGGAACATATTGAAATGACCATCACATTTGTAGCCCTGGCGGTGAACTATTAAAAGGTTTGTTTTGTGTTAAGTTTTACAAAATAATACTTGATTTTTTTTTTTTTCCTGGTCTGCATTTTGTACCAGTCTGCTTCTTGGACTTAAGGACTTCAGAACATCAAAAATTTCATGAGTCAGGCTAGGTTGTCTAGGCGAGTACTCCTGTGTCCAGCAGTGGTAGTTACGAGAAGCTCTTTAAGGAGGCAATTCAAAACTGGCCTCTCTGATGATCTCTTTTCCTATGCCTCCCCCAACTCCATGTCATTGTTTAGGTATTTTCAGAGGGCACATCCATTCTAATTCTAGGATCTGTATTGGATTTGTGGTCCAAAGTGATCTAATGCCTTTTTGATCTCGTGGATACTTCTATTTCCACACTTTCCTGCCATAAATTCCAGATTCCCTATATGCTATATAAAAAGAGCTTACAAATATTTTGTAAGTCTGTGTACTCCGTGCATAAGAAACCAGAGGCATTTCTTGCTACAGTGCTACTTACAGTTACAGGGAAAGGATTGTCTATACTTGTCAGTTGGAGCTGTGTGTGTAAATCTTGTTCTCTTGTCAGGGATGGTTTTCTCATATCTTGTAGTCATCTTGAGTCTTTTACACTGTATTCTGAGAATACAGCAATAGGTTTTGGAACTGTGGGCCCGAATAACTTAACTGCTTGAAAGACTCCAGCGTGGAGCCACAAAGATGATTAAGAGAGAGGAACATCTCCCTTATGAGGAAATGCTGAGGGAGCTGGGGCTCTTTAGCTTGGAGGAAATTAAGGGGTGACCTCATTAATGTTTATAAATATGTAAAGGGTGAGCGTCAGGAGGATGGAACCAGGCTCTTCTCAGTGATGTCCAATGATAGGACAAGGGACAACAGCTGTGAACTGGAACATAGGAGGCTCCATGTAAATGTAAGGAGAAACTTTTTCAAGGTAAGCATGACAGAGCACTGGAACAGGCTACCCAGGGACGTTTTGGAGTCTCCTTCTCTGGAGACATTTAAAACTCACCTGGACGTGTTCCTGTGTGACTTAATCTAGGTGATCCTGCTCTGGCAGGGGGATTAGACTAGATGATCTTTTGAGGTCCCTTCCGACCCTTGACATTCTGTGATTCTGTAATAAAATGAGTGGTGAATGTGGCTGAATCAGTTGTTCTGGCACGTTGTACCTATGCCCTGCACCCTCTTTCATGGGCTCCTTGCAGTTATTCAACAGTCGCACGTGCAGTTTTCCTGTGGGGAAAAATGCAGTTATCCTCTGCCTCATGATGGATGGTACTGGTAATGTAAGATGATGGTCATGTGGATCTGAGTATTAGATACCACTTTAAATCTGCTTAGGTTGATTTAGTGTGAGCAAGCTGCAGCATGGATGGATAATGAAGCATGGTTAAATTATCTCAGTCTCATTTGATGCAGTAACTGATCCTTCAGTGTATCTTTATTCTCTCCGAATTGCAAAGTAAACTGTGTTGTTTAAGCCATAATGTAATCATTGATCATTTTGTTACCCAACAATCAAAACTGATTATGACTTGAGTTCTTTAGGTCTGCTCTGAATATTGCAAGAATGCTAGATTTTTCAAGAAGCTTGAAAAACTCAGTACTTGGGATGCCTCACTGTGATAATACATATAAAAGCCTTGTGTATATTTACTGGAATTGTTGCTTCTGAATAGATTATGAAAAGCCTCCTTGCACTTTTGGCTAACTGGGAGTATCTGTCATACAGGGAAAACAACAGTTTCCAATTCACTAGGTGCAATGACTTTTTTTCTGAGATTATTTTCATATACTGAATTTAGTAATATAGTCTTCCACTTTTTATTCCCTGAAGTGTTTCTCCAAATTTTGGAGTCTTATTATGTATCTCTTGTACTATCCTAATTTAGAGGAGGAAATAGGTATACCTGAAAATACTAGCAAACATTTTTGCTTTAAAATTATATTTATTAGTCTATATATGAAGAACAGAGACTAAATTGTTCAGGAATAAAAGTTTCAGGATGCAACAGGAATTTTCAAAATTTCTTATATCCTGATGTATTTCAAGTTTGCATTATTTTTCCAGTTCAGTTGATCACAAATGAGGATGACTTGGACAATTACAGCTGTTTCAGATAAGGAAATAAAGGGAATATCTACTCTGCAGCAATGTAAGAATTTGCGTTCTGAAGGCCAGTGAGGATGTTGTCTGCTCACAGGGGCAAAGGATCACTGTCACTGTGGACTACTTCACTCCAAGTGGCACTGTGCAGGGTGGAAGGAAGAGGATTTTTATGCATTTCTCTTTGTCCTCACTCCCCCAAAAGACCACTGATAATCGTTGCATCTGTCTTATCTGACTGAATGCTCGGTGACATGTGTGTTACAAATATGGATCCACAGCTGAAAAAGACAATCTGGCAGGTTTTTTTTTGGTTTCAGCTGTCTAACTAATTGCTATGTATGTGAAAACCAGTAAGGAGAAATAGAAATGGAATGGACCATAGGAATTTTCATTGTAATGAAATATAACCCCCTATGCAAGCACTGCATTTTAAAATAAATAAATAAAAAATGATGGCTTTATCTACAGATAGTGGTATTTGTTTTTTTCATTTTGTGGATTACACTCTTATTTCATATATTTAATGTAGAATTAGTGTCATATGATGACCTTTCCACTTTTGAATCACTGTTTGCTTGAAAAGTAATTCTTAAGTTTGGTTATGTAGAAACAAGGCATTATATTATGAAGATATAGTATCTTTTGTTATCTTTTTTTGGCTGTTACAGGATATTGGGATCAAAATTTATACTATTCTATACAGAATATTAAAAAAAATGGGTTTGTTCCCATTTTTGGTTTGTTTTTTTTTCTCTGCTTTGGTAAACAAATTTTATTTTATATGCTATGTTTTAAGAAACTGCTTAGGAAATTTCCTCAACAGTTTTCTAAAGATAAGATTTTAATGAAGAGGAGGATATAAACATACTCATTTTATGCGTGTGTGCATCATGTGTTTAAAAATGTGCCTAAACCTGTAAAAATTGTAAGTCTTTCGTCTCTGTGTTTTGACATACTGTTGTAGATAGAACTAGCCTTATATATGGACTGTGGTGTGACATGTGGTGTGAAAGTGGCGACATGAAGTTACTATTACTTTCAATATTTTTGTCTCTGTTGTGTAAGTTTTATTATTTGACACTTTCATGTAAGTGATTGAGTCATCACTCTGTGCCTTCATTTTTTAACCTTTGAAAAGGATGAGTATATTTCATTCTTTCTAGTTATGTACTTTGAGATCAATGGGCAGAGTTTACTGAAGTGTTACTGGTAATAGTAGTAGTATTTAACTATTTTAAAACTATTTCTATTCAGAATAAGAATAGGTGATTAATAAAGTGTGTAGAAAAAGCTTATGCTATGAGGACAAAGCTTATTTGTGGAAAACATTTTAAAGATGGATATTTAATTATTGTTACAGGAATAAAGTTAATTTCTTTTATTATGGTGCTTATCAGGAAAAGAAAATTATTTTGTTATACTTCATAGCAGTTCCCAACTCCTAAAAGGGAAAGACTGCTGCTTTAAAAATTTCTATACTGTAAAGAAGTGGTGACATTTCTGTTTAGACTTTAGAATGCTAAAACGTTTCTGTGTCCTTCTGTCTGTCTATTGTTGTTATAGGTTATATACCTGACACTTGCATTCACGCTTCTTTCAGTGACGCGCGTTTAGTGTTTATGTAAATTCAACTTGAGGCCAATGTCACCGTTTCTGCTAGTTTCATATGGTGTATTGCTAAGCAACATGTGTACGAGCGACAGTGTTTGCTTTCATTTTATCTCTTTTCCTGTCCCCCTTCCAGCCCCCCTGTTCCCAAATGTGACACAAGTTTGAAAGGTGAGTATTAGCTTGTCAGGCAAAACAGTATTTTTAGTTCATACCCTATGAATGATGGAAGATGCAGTTGGTAGTGAGGATTTTGAATGCGCTTCAATTTAATTTCTTAAATATTGATGACATTCCTTCCAATATTTTTTTCCTTGCAAATGTTATTTTTTTTCTTTTGAAAGCAATGACTCATTATTATTTTTTTTACACTTCCATGCCCATATTCACCTTGGAAAATAGCTTTGGATACTGTTTTACTCATGTACACACCTATTATATTGTACCTTTATGAGGTATGGGTAAACTATAGATGAGTATCCATTTCAAATAGTGTGATGACAGGTCTTCAGCTATATCTAGATTCCTTGAAGTATAAAAGTACATCGATAGAACTTAATACAAATGTAGAGGAGCAGAGACAGAATTTCCTAATTTCCTAAGACCTGTTTTCTTGCCTGAGCTACCACTAGAAGGAACGGTTTGAGAAATTCAGGACACGAGCCATCATTTCTGGTCCTTCTAGATCTGCACTAGGAGCAACTGAGTATACAGTTTGATGATAGGTTGTCTTGTAAATACACAGCATTTTATATCTGTTATTCAAAATCTGAACTGCTTTCTCAGATTTTACCATGAAAATTAAAGGTGTTTTACAGAACTCAAATTTTGTGTATTTGATATTTATACATTTGATATTATTATTATTTGCAAATAGCATAGAGCTAAAGGTGATCAGGAGTCAATTTATTTAATCTTCTATTTTCAACTTATAGTGGCACACTTATAGTAGCCTTATTCCTAAGTTGCCTTTTTCCATTTTTGAGAAGAAAAAGAATGTCTTTTCCAGGATGTGTGATTACACAAAGGTGAAATCCATTATTTTTCTCATTTGATATTCATCAATTTGCATATTAATGTTTTCAATGGAAACAAAAATGCTAATTTCACAGCTTCTTAGCAGATACCTTAATCACGAGGATATTTGTATGTTTAGAAAGAAATGATGTAAACTGCAGCATTGGTTTATAAAATTACACTACAGGTCAACCTGAAAATCACGTCTCTCTCATCTCCATAGGGAGAATAACCATCTGCTACTGAAGCTGAAGTTAACCGATAAATTAAGAGCTTTGTGGTTTGGGTTGCTTTATCCCTCTGCCTTTTACCTGTGGTTTATGTAAACAGTAAAGGAAACATTCTATCATCAAATCAGTCAGCAGGTTTTCCAAGCAATTTGTATCCAATCTTTAAAAATATGTTTGTACACATGTTAAATATAGGTAGTTTCTTTACCTCCAATTATGATTAGATGGATAAGGACTTCAATGCTTTCATCTGGTTTAACATGGAATTAGTGTGATGAAAGCCAAGCACTGCTGGTTTAGAATCAAAATACATAGGAAAAACTAAAAAAAAAGGTGTTCCTAAGACTTTCAAAACTATAGATGCTCTTCTGAGGCTAATTGTTTTATTTCTTAGGATTAAGTTAAATCCTTCCATATCTGCAGAGATCATATTGTAATGTCAAGTTACAATAAGATGAAATACATATAAATGGTACTACAATTTAGAGGTTTTCTATTCTGGTGGAGTAAAAATGTAGCACTGTAAGCAGGTCAGCTGTAGGGTTGGGGGAATACCCAAGAGAGGATAAGTAAACCAAAAATCTAGGCTTTTCTGCATAGTGATGAGGGAAAGTAAATTTAAGAACAATGCAATTTAGAGTACCCAAGTTAGGATTTGCCCTGATGGCCTGTATGACCTCTAGTAGTCACCTTTCTGAGCTGCTGGTTGTGATGTGGCTGAGTCATATCAAGTGACTAGGAAATCTTTTAAATATATTGAGAAACTTTTCAATAAATATTAGATCATAGAGCAGTTTAGTTTGTACAGGTTGCAGAATATTATTTATGGCACTTGCTGGATGTCATTTATACCACACTATCATTGTATTTAAACTTGATTAATATATCCTCTCACTTCATTTCTTACATTGTATGGTACATGCTGAATAATTATGTCTGTAAGTTCATGCAGTTAGAGTTTAGTCATTACATTTCATAGTCAAATTTTACAACTGTCATCCAAACGTCCTCATTTAAATGAGATATGCATCTCCTGAGACTTGTCCCAGTGAGCAAAATTTAAATAAAATGCATGTCATCTTGTCATTATGAACTCTGTGAAGAGATTTTTCTTTTCAGATGTATTTCATTGTTAATCCAATTCTTCATGGTAATTTCAGTAATATTGTTGCTTAAAATGAATGAAAAATTACACATTTTTTCATAAAAATGCCCAACAACCTTAGAACAATGTAGCCATTATGTGTGTTTTTATTATTACAATAATAGCAGCGCTTAAAACTAGTTGAACCTTGACTATAGTTGAACCTTTACTATAGGCTAATCTCTGGAAGTTAATATTTTGTTTCCCCTCAAATGGCATCTAATTAAAATGTAGCGCAAAGATGTTACCAAGACAGATTGACATGATCTCTTGGAGCTGAATGAATATTTAAAATTCACATTTACTGAATAGTTTCTTAACAGAAATAATTTAAATTTTCAGTAAGTTAATTTGATGAGGTGAATGTCCTTTCCCAGGCCAGATTTTGATCAATACTAAGTAAAATAAATGCTTCTTAAAAAACATATTCAGTAGAAATAAGTACAGTTTGTGATATATACTGTTTCAAGCCATTTTTATCAACATATCTAAGACAGATTTTTATTCTCTAATCATATGTTAGGGGATTGGCTATTTAGTAGATTTTTATCTTTGCAGATGCTCAAACAATAAACTTTAAGCACAGTATCCATAGATTATCCCCAGAATGCTGTAGATTAGCTATTTTAAGATTTCAATTGTGAATAAAGCTGGAGAAAAAGCAACAGCAGTTGCAAATGTGTTGTCTCAATTAGCTCATTTAAAATGTATTTACAAGTGAAAGAGACAAAGTAGGCAATGTCTGCATGTAACACTGTTACTTCATTAATATTTTATATACATATGTGTGTGTCTATAAATGAAAGCTTTATTTGAATTCTGTAAACAACAAAAAGTATTCAAATCAGAGGCCTTTTTTGTTTGTTTATTTCACTAGGAGGGCAGTACAAGTTGTTATCACCAAGGACTGATTAACAAATTTTGGACAATAATGAACATAGATAAATTTTAAGTAGAACTTCTTCCTGTTTGTTTAGATACTCAAAATTTTACAGTTTTGGCAGATAGGTTGCTTCAGTGCCAGTTGGAACAGTATTTTTAATTCACTTTAATTTAGTAATTGTAACTCTTACAAAGATATTTTTGTACTGAGTAACTGGCAACGTGTAATTGTTAATCTTTAAAAATAAGGATAAAATATGTTTATTTTCATTTCAAATAATTGCCTTAAAATGTTTCTTATGAGCAAACAGTACTTGTTGGATCTATGTCTTGTTGAATTACCTGATTTAGGTAACTTAAAGCAAACTAAGTTCAAAGCTGTGTGCTTTTCTTTAAATATTTAGGATGAAGAAATATTAATTGGCTTTTCTGATGAAAGGTATTTGGCTCCAACCAAGTATGTTGCACAGATACTCTACTGAGAAATCAAAAACTAGTTGTAATAAGTTCTACACACAGGTTGTATCTAACCCAAACCAGCTTTTTAATGACTTACGTCTGAGCTGCTTACAGTCCAAAATGATACAGACCTTACTTTCACTGTAGGAGATATCTGTACTACAGTTGAGTATGTTAACAAAATATTTTTTAAAATCAAAAATAACAGGCCATTCAATAACGGTTTAATTTCCCATCTTAATTTGGTTTCATAAAACTTGTATCTCTACATCTTACATGGTTAAAAGACTCTGCATATGCTATTACATTATTACAGCTTTGCTGAATAGATGTAGAGTTTGAGTGGGTTCCTGCAGATCATGGTAGTTTGTAATTGATGGAGGACAACTACTGAACAGATTTAGAGGCAGAAAAGATCCAGTGCGCATAAAAAAAAACCCCAAAAGAGTCAAATTACATTGTTGTATTAAAATTTTACCCTTCTCTAGTGGCACAGAAAACATGAAATACTGCTTTTTTTATTCATTTGATATAACTGATTGTGTAATTTCAAAATCGTGACTGGTTCTTTGTTAGTAGTACTGACAATATTTTGTGTATGTTCTTTTATTTTGTTTTTCTGATGGCCAAATCTTTCTCATAGAATCATGGAACAGCTGAGGTTGAAAGGCTCCTTGAAAGATCATCTGGTCCAACCTTTTGTAGGAAAGGGAGTCTAGAAGAGTTTATCTGTCACCCTGTTCAATCATATCTCAAATCCTCTGGTGATGGGGACTCTACCATGTCCCTGAGGAGATTGTTCCAGTGATTGGTTGTCCTCACTGTAGAGAGCACTTATACTGAGGTGGAACCTTTCCCCATACAACTTATACCTGATGCCCCCTGTCTTCTCCACGTGGCTCCTTTGTGAAGAGGGAGTTTCTGTCCTCTTTGTAGACACCTTTTAAGTACTGGAGCACCCTTTAAATACTGGAGAGTACTTTGATACGAGTACACAATAGTTAGTACTGTTAAGTTTTTTGCCTGTATTGATTTTGAGAATTTTCATGTTAAATATCTATAACAGTGCAAAATATTTAAAATAATAATTAAACCTCCAAATGGGGGGGGGGGGAGGGAAGGTGACCGAGACATTTTTTTTTTTGTACTGCTTCCAATTTAAGATTATGTAGTATCAGCTTCCTGAATACTAAGCTTCACTGTTCATTGAGAAGTCCAGCATTTTCACGGCTGCAGTTATTGGGACTGATGATACATATATTTCATATTTGTGTTGTCAACCTATAAACTAAGTGTCTTAACAACCTGTAGTAATTACAGGCTTCTGATGGCTGAAACTTCGTATCCAGCACAGACCATGAGTTAGACACACAGAAGAACTGGAGGCAATAAAATGTCAGTGGACCACTGATATCCACCTGAAGAATATTTAAAAAAATAAAATCACAGTAGATATTTGGGTGGATTTTATAGACACACACACATGCAAAGACCTACTAAAAGTTGAGAAATTATTAAGGATAAA
>JAAGNO010013723.1:0-30637 GCA_033439905.1 Ceryle rudis | reverse complement strand
GAACTAATGGGTACAAATTGGACACAAACTTTTTAGTCTGGAAACCAGAAGGAAATTCCTAACCATTAGAGGACTAAATGGTAGGGGTAACTATTGAGGGACTGATAGTAGAAAACTTCTCACCAATGCACCCGATGATCAGGAGGACCCTTCCAGCCTTATGTTCCAAAGACCACATCAGAAGTTACAACAGAAGATAGTAAAAATTTAGAAAGATGGCAACACTGTTTCACAGATGTCAAGTGGAAAAGAGTCCCATGTCCAAAAAATGTCCAGGCGAACAATGCTTCTCCACACTGTTGCTCTTAGTTACAGCTTTTTGAACCCCTGATGATACATAAGAGTGATGCAAGAGATTATCTTGAAAGTAAGTCTATAAAGTGGTGGTTTGTTTTTTTGTTTGTTTGTTTTGTTTTGTTTGTTTGGTTGGTTGGTTGGTTGGTTTTTTTTAAGGGAAAAAAACTGTGGCAGTTTGCAGAAGGCTTCAGAATGAGCAGTATCCAATTGCTCTCTTCTGTCCACATCAAGTCCCTTTGTGGGGTACTCCACTGATGGACTTCTCAGGAAGAAGAAATCAAAGTGACTGTAGATATATAGATACAGAGGTTCCTGCTTGTTTCCACTGCTGGAAACAGTTCTTATATCCCAAGCAACAGTTCTTCCTGAGATGGATGAAAACTCAGAGGGAGACATCTGTGTGAGTAGGGGCATGACCCAGATGCTATCAGGTAACCCAGGAGAAAAATGGTCCTCTGTGCCTGTCATTGCTGGCAGTCTTCTCACACAATTGCTACCTTCCTAATATTGCTTGGTATTGTGGAAATGGTGAATGAACAGTTTGAGACTGTCCAGCAGGACTGTTGCCCTTTGTTTTATAATCATAGAACCTTTTAAAACACTGCTGCCTTTTATAGTGAAAATTACATGCACACTACCAGTGGTGTGAATCATGTTAATTACATGCCAATTCAAATGCTGTGACAGTACCTTATGTAGTGGAAATGACACCATCTGGTGGTTGCATCATTGCTGAAGGTTATGCTGGCAGAGGTGGTATTAGGGATTGAGCTGCCTCTGTTTAGTGAGGAAATCCTGGTTTAGATTTAGAGATTAAGGCTCCCTGGAAATCATTTCTCCTAGACAGCATTCCACTTTACAGACATGCCAGATAGGCCCAGCAGTGCCAACTAGGAGACACCAGAGTAAGTGTCCTTTTTTATTATGTGGTTTTATTACTGAGAAACTTCTGATGTTCAAACACTTCTAATGTGAGCCTTGTTTTCAGTTGCTCTTTTTGGGAGGGATTGGTAGGACAGAGTCACAAATTGTCATCCATAAGAAACACATACAGAGGCCATCTGCACACTTCTTGAACATGCAGCCTCTCCTTTCTCCTGTTTAAATGCTTCCTATGGGTTTGTGAATGGGAACATCTACCACTAGCAAAAGCTTACTGTCTCCTCACAAAACACTCTCTAGGAAATCTTACTTTCCCGTGTTGATTTTTTTTTTTTTAACTCGCCATTAATGTCACTTTGTTCCAAAGAGGCTTTTGTTAAGATGTAGTTCTATATATAAAGATTCTTCTGAGGTAGCTCAATGAGTTGTATTGTTTGGCACATGTTCTAGGCTGAGTAAAAATATTCTTGAAATAATAATAATAATAATAATAATAATATTCTGTTCGTGTTTATCAGGAGGGCAGAAGAGGAACAGAAATGATCTCAGTAAAGATACTTTGGATTTACTCTAGGATAGAAGAGAGCACAGTAAGTCTTTATGCTTAGCTGAAGAGAGAAATGAGTGATAAACTTTGAGCATGCCAGAGGCTCTCATGACTTTTAACTGAAGAATTCTGAGTTGACCTTATTTTTGGAAACTTGATTTGTGATTAAGTTGCTGACATAGTTGGTGCTGTAGTTAAGGCCTGAAGTTCACAGCAAAATGGATTTGTGCTCTATTGCAAAGCCCTGCTCTATGGGGCACAACAGAGCTGCAGAGTGGGGTATTCAGAATAACTTGTGGAAAATCTAAAATGAAACTTTGATGCAATACAGCAATATGTAATGAGGCACAGCTTGTCTAACTGACCTGCAGAAAGTCAAGCTTTTTTTTCTTCTTTCAACCACTTTTTCTTATTTTCAATTACATTTAAAACTCCTGAATACTATTGCTTCTCCACACAGACTTGTATGGTGCCTAGTCCAAGGGACCTCAGCCTTTGATGGGATTCCTTGGCAGTATTACCATGTAAACCAGGTGCTCTTATGCACAAATTGCTTTGACAGCTACAGCAGCCAGTTCTTGGCTCTCCTCTTTCCTGAGTACTTCTCAGATACAGATAAGTGAATGTGGGTAGAAAATACATCCATGTGCATTAAATCCCATGAAGCAAAATAGCTAAGGTGCATGAATAAAGGGCTCTAGAGCTTCAGGGGAGCACTATGGGGTGCACACAGGATGTCCATTCATATTGCACATCCAGACAAAAAAAGTTGGCCATCCAAGTGTAAACAAGCTATGAAAATTGTGCAAATTAAAAGAGAGAGTGATTAATATGTAATTTGCTATTGAAGCCTCCCTGCTTTTACTCAGCCTACGTGAAACACAGTTGTTAATGCATGTCAGATTTTTTCAACTGGCCACTCTCAGCTGCTTTGTGCACCTCATATCTCTCAGTTCCTGTCAGCTGTGTATGTTATAGCTGGTGAGAAAGGCTGGAACTATGTGACTGAGAGACAGCAAGAAGCGTTGCAATTGATTTTTCCTCTCCACTGTTGGGAAACATCAGATTGCTTAAAAGATCACACTGGGAGTTCTAGCCTTCTGTCCCACCAGCTCTTTGTGAGTCGTTGATTAAACACACTAGTCCGTGCTTTTACAATGGCTTAAAACAAGAAATGACATGAAAGTATTTTCACCAAGTATAACCTTCTCATTCCAGGCATATTTAACCTTGCACTGGTATTGATTTCAGCTGTAACAGGTTCTCAGAGTCCCTGAGCTTCCCATTGGCAATATTCATTGCTCAGTGATGCCAATGGCAAGCCCATACCCTGCCCCATGGTGTCTGGTTCCTCCAAACAAAGTCAGCATGCAGTGACACCTGCTAGCAAACAAATAGAGAGAAAAGACCCAGAAAGCAGGTACCTTAGCTGGCTATGTACAAGGCCATCTGTCAACTACCTGGCAGCTAAATGTTTACTGACTAGCAGGTGAGTCTTGCGGAGGACTTAATTGTCTATCACTATTATTAGTTAGTTACTAGTTATTGAGTGCCAAAAAGCTGTTCCCTGCCATACAGAAGGAGACACAGCTTTCTTGTCTTCAAACAGCTCTTATGAAATGATAATGAGACAAGATAAGGAACAATCATAAACTACTTGGTTCAGCTTAACTCTTACAGAAATAGGTTTCTTCCCTAGCTCTCCCAGTAGATTTTTTTTCTTTCTGTAGATTCCCTTAAAAATGTAGCAAAACCAGGGGAAAAAAAGGGTTTATGCAGGTGTTTATAATGTGCCAACCCATTTAATTTGCTGCTAAACAGTGATTGGGATTACTGTATTGTCTAAATAGCATAAGGAGGGGTTTCAAGCTACAGGGATTTCAAGCTTTCTTGTTACCTAATCCTCCTCTCAGACAGCTACATCATCCAATTAATGCTGGTTCTGTCAAGACTTTCAGACTCCTGTGAGAACAAAATATCATTTCAGGGCCATGGGGACATACCCTGAAGCAAAACAATATATGTCCTCTAAATAGGAGGTAAACTCCCCTGCTTCTTCCCTCACCTGAAGCTTCTGGGCAAAAACTAACCACAATAAAGAATTTCTGCAGTAGTTTTTAAATGCATGGTGGGCTTCATATTATATTACTTCCAAGTGTCAGATTAGTCTTAATAGAACTATTTTATGAAATTATTCAATAAACACATGAATTTCAGATTCTGTTTGAAGACTGTAAGAAAGAAAATATATAGTGTAAACAGTCAGAAAAACACTTTTATACATACTAAGTAATTTAGTCACTTCTTTTGCAATGTGAGTTTGGTGCTTACACTACCTAACTGCAGCAGTAAGCAAACTACATTCAGAAAACTATATGCTGGAAAACTTCACTCACATGTTAGCTGAATCCCTGGGACCTATATGCTTATGTTAATTAACTTAAGGCCTGAATGAGGTGGTAAAATTAGGTAAGCTGCTTGTGGTCCAAAGTCCTCTAGAAAAATGGGACTTATGCCCTTCATACAGTTTTGAAAATGACAATCCAGTTTGAATATCCTGAGGGATAATGGGATAGTTGGCCTGACATTGGTCATTAAACCAAAACTACTGTGAGGTCTCTCCAGCAGCTACAGGTTTCATTCCTTAATTTTCCATGAAGCTGAAGCTGAGCACCTTACTGATATCAACTACAGTGTGTCACATGGGGTACTCCCTGCTTTGCCCAGATAGTGACGAGGTACTCACCCAAGCGTGTACCTTGAATGAACAAGAGTGTGAAGACTTGTAGGATGAGGCTTCTGTGGAGCAATAGTAGGACTGTGTAGTTACGGTACACAGCACCAAGTCCATAGGAACAGTGGTGGTAGAAGTGAGAAGTATATTGTTCTGTGTTCAAAAATAATTTTAAATAATCAAAATTCGTATGAAGCAGGTCAGGAGACTTTACTAGCAATTAATCTTCAGAGATGTTTATATGTACTTGTCCATATTATTTTCTCCTTAGAAGTTTAAAACTTTCTGACAAGTGCTTGTCCTCAGAAGAATTAATTACTTTGCATAAGAGCAGATGGTAGAAATAAAAATTGTTATAGTAGTTACTGTCCTAGACTTTGCTTTGATTTCTGTGAGTGCACTTCCCATGAATTTACTTCTGTTTCAAAGCTTTTACACAAGTAGTATATGTGTGTCCCATCTTGGATTTTCACTAGAGCATACTCTTACTGAACAGCATGGTTCCTAATTTCTCATATTCCACTCACTTTCAAAGCACACATTGTCAAAGAAAATTGGATGATATATATATGTATGTGATGTATATAGGTCACATTTCTTCCAAGTCCTTCCATGACCAAAAGAAATGGAATCTGGCCTGAACCTCTGTCTCAGAGTTCCACTCCATGTATAAATTTAAAAAAACAGTTTTTATGTCTGTTTCCTACACCATCTTCTCAGATGGCAGTCTGGCAGAAGAAAGCTCAGACAGTGGACAGCCTTGGGTCCTATTTGTAGGTTACAATGAGAATGAGAATAAAAAAATTATCCTTGGGGCTGGTCAATGTCCTTCTTCCAGGTATTCAGTGTGAACACTGTGGGACAAGACTTCTTCATCCTTTCCCCCTGACTGTGCATGCCTCCTGACTGTGCATGGCCCTGGACCAAATTACATGCTCAGTAGAGTAGTTTGTTGTGCAGATTGTAGGTGCGAAATAAGGATTACTAATATTTTGCAATCAGTCTGGTATAAATTTGAATGATAGATTTTATTTTGAAAAAATTATTCTTGAAGATAGATTCACAAAACAGCTGGGGAAGAGAAAGCTTCAAGGTATTTCAACAGCAGCCATCTAAAATGCATGAAGAGGTTGCTGAGCAGACATAGCCAGGCTATTCTTAGTTCTTCATGTCTGTGAATGAAAATGCTCTTAGCATTACACCATTAAGGTTATAACCTAAGCCATCCAGCAGCCAGCTTTAGAGGCCATCTGGGTGGACAGAATCCATTAGACAGAGGCATGTAATATTTTTATTGGTTCTCTGGATCTGGGCAGGTGATGATTGACTTGAGTAAGTGCCCACCTCCTTTAAGTGTTGTGTGACCATGACACGTGTTTCATTCACATGCTCACTGTATCATTTTAAGCAATCCAGGCAAACTGGAACACCTACAATCAGAAATATTTACAATTATCAACCATCAAACTTAGCCAAGTGATTATAGCTGTTCCTGGAGATGTTATGAGGGAGTTGAATTCCCCTCTGGCAGAAGAAGGAAATTAATTTGGATTTAATACTTTCTGGCAGGCTATTCAACAGTTCAACCAGTGAAAAGGAATCCCAGCAGCTTTCATATCCTACCTAAAACTTATTCCATTTCTCTCACTACCCTACCCCTCGGTGTCTTGCTGATTTTTTGGCACTTTGCAGAAGTAAAATTGCCTTTTCCTGTTGCCATGCAGGCCTGGTCTTCAGTGTGTTGCTTTGCCTGTGCGTTGCCTTTCCTCTTTTGTACCTCCAGTGGGAACTGCATGCTTAAGAAGAGTGATTTTCACATAGACCTGTGAATAAATCTGGGAAAATGGAGTTGCTTTTTTATTACCTGAGAGAGAGAACAGCCTGGGCTTGTCTTATCACATTTTTCCTTCATGCTGAGATGATTATTTCTCATTGCTTCTCACTCATTCACAGGAGACTATAAAACTGTCATTCTGAACCAATAACTAAATCAGTCAACTAATCCACACTAATATATCTGGTGCTTCCTGCTTCAATTACGCATCTGGCATGCTTATGGCTATACCTTACCTACAGCTTAGGCAGTATGTATTGTCAGGTCAGCCAAACCACTGCTTTGGCAACTTTAAAAGATTCATTGAGACTCAGGAAACTTAATGATCTACCTGGTGGAATCCTTAGATGAACTTATTCTTGCTTTTCCCAGATTCTTTTCATGCTTCTTGAGCCTCAGTCATTTTGGGGATCTTGGAAAAAAAGTACCAACAAGACATACAAACCGGCCTGCTTCAGAGTTGAGATAATAAAAAGATTAAATTATGAAAAAAATCAAAGTTCTTTCCATTTAACACTGTTGAAACCTAACCCAATTTCTTTTCGAAATTTCTCACTGAATTCTTAAATGCTAGACATATTTTTATAGACTTTTTTTTTATTCATAACAAAACATTAACCACTCTTAACGAGAACATTCCTTACAGAATTATAGGAAAAATAAGTATTCCACTAAAGAGTTATTTTTATTTACTTTCTTTGCTTAGTTTTTATATTTGAAGGTGGTTTTATTTCCCAATTTGAGTTTTTTCAAAACAATTGACACCAAACCATGAATGTCACATAAGCCCTTTTAGACTGATCCTGCTGTGGATAGTTTGAATCTGTGAACCTGCCTATCTGTTTACACTTCAATTTGAAACTGAAATAACTTGCAACATGATGATTTTTATTTTTTATTTTTAAAGAACATCTATTTCTGTTCATTTACACTTATTCACTTGTATTCTTTGCAAGTATGAATAGATATTTGATTAGGCAGTTAACTGAAAAAATTTACTTGTCTAAGTGAAAATAACAATACGGAACTGCACAAAAGTGCCCAGGTAAGGCATGCTACTATTTTATTTTGTTATTTGGGCAACTAACAAAAGAAGAAATAGCTTGTTGGTTATTCTTAGTCTTATCTAGACTGTACATGTCACTTTGGACATCAAGCTCACAGAAAGCCTTATCACTGCATGAATGCAACACTTTGTAAAAGAATAATAAATTTGTCATATGAACTAGCACTACTACAAGCACAGTGCTGTATAGTTATTACTGCTTTGCTCAGACTAATTTGCCAAGGAGCAAATTGCCACTGTAATGGTGGATAAGTGGTCCTGTTTGTTATTATTTCTTTTGTATTATCTCCACTGAAAAAAAAAAAAAAAAAAAAAAAGGATTTTGGGCTTACATCATGGGGAAAACAGCTTGTATTTCTGCTCCTGTTGGGTTTCTTCTGGAAGTACTCAGAGACAGCTTGTACATGCACGTTCCTCAAAGTACAGTTTCGTGGCCACACTCACTGGTGTTCATAATGCATGGATTTAGGGCTCTCTGGCCCTGGCTCCTTGGTGTGACATCCAGCTACCGTAACTTGATAGGTAGCTGCCAGGGCAGAGTTTCAGACCAAGTATGGCAAGCCCAGGCTATCAAATGTGTTGTGCATGCACATGGAGTATGGACAGCAGATATGTGCTTGTTGTGCTCATCATCTGGGAAAAATGGTGCTTCCAGCAGCATAGTCATAATCTTTGTTGGTCATGCAAGTAAGAAGCATGTGAGGAATACAATTTAGGTTTCTACCTAGGGAAATTTCTGCACTGTTTCTATTTCCCCATGTGGTTTTTTTGGGGGGGAAAGGAAAGTGAAAGGGGGTTGGATTATTTCTTTCCATTACTCAGAGACAGGTGGAATGGCAGAGATCATGAATTCCTTTCCCAAGGCTGAGATCATTTTATTCACTGATTATTTTATTTTACCAGGAAATATCCATCTTAAGACTCTGATAGATACTCCAGTGGGTTAAAGCCAAATGATGCATTGAGTATGATCTCCATCTCTCTGACAGAGGTTGTTTTCCTTGAATGAGGAAGACTTAATTTCTTCACAGGCAGCTCCTGAGCTGCTGGAATGTTCCTCCCTCCCCCCTCAGCTACAAATTGATAAACCAATGCCAATTGCTGCTGTTTGTATGAAACCAGGCCCCAAACTACCATAGTTTAGGAGCTGTTAAGAGGCAATCACTTTCAGAGGGGTGCTGGGGAGAAGACTAAATAACAATACATGCTGTGGATAGCCATTTTTCATTTATTACCAATATATATCAGAGTCCAAGGTTGCTGAAGTTTATCTATGGAAATCTACAATCCTATTATTTGTCTCCCTTTCCTCCCAGGTCTATTTTTTCTTTCTGTTATATTTCCTTCAGTATTATTTTCCTGTTACCTTTAAAATTATTTAACCCTCCCCCCTCCTTTTCACTTAATTTTCTGTCCTAAGTGTAACTTTGTATGATAACCTGAGGGAAATACTACAACCAAGAGAAACAGGTGATTAGGTGATATTGTGGTTTAATTGTTAATGAGTTTTCTTTGGCTTTTCTCAGGAATGCTATTGCTGTGCTGGAAGATGTTAATGGCTGCCATAAAGTTTGTCTTTGATCTGCAGAAGTCCAAGCCTCATTAATTCCCTGGTTATGTTGGGCACCCACCATTCAGTCTAAACAAGAAGCAGCACCTAAGTTCCTATAAGAAGTATAATTGCTAAAACAGTAGAAGCCACCACCCAAGCAGTTATCCTACAAGAAAAGCTGAAGCATGAACTAATTTATGGAGAACAAAGAACTTTCCTGGAAAATTATTATATATTCACTGGCTGAGACATCAACTGATAGAAGCTATGTGTTTAAAAGTAATCAGAAAGCTGGGGAAAACAAATAGGCAATGTGGGTGGCCCAGGAAGAAAGCCAAGAGAAAAAGCTTCTGTTAAGCAGCATACCTACTGAAAAAGGGGAGTTGGATTTCTGAGCAAGGAAATAACATTCTGCTGTTTGTTCTTACCACATTCAAGGAAACAGGAGCTTGTGTGCATTCTTGCAAATACAGGCTTTCATCTGAGAAACATCATCTGCCCCAAATCCACAGTTTGCCTGATGAAAACACCATGTCAAGATCATAACTGCTGGCTAAATGTTTGGTCAGGACAACAGTTGTTTAAAAATGGGATACATTTTATCAAGTTTGCTTGTAGACTTCTTCGTCTGTGAGAAGATCACTTCATATATGTGAGCAGCTCAGTGAAGCTCAAGGAATTGAGGCATCATGCATTTCCAAATGTCTTTCCCTTTTCACCATAACCAACTGCAGCATAAATCTGGCCCCTGAGTGATCCTTATGATTGTGGAAGTGAATAAATAAATTCTAGTAGGTTTGGTGAATTTATTCTTGGCTCTCGCAATCCTTGCAAAGATAATTCCAACTTCGGTTGTTGTATATCCTTAAGTAAGATTAGAAGGCCATAAATCTACACTGAGTTGAGCCTAAGTCTACACAGAGATGGTTCAGGCTGCTGAGGTGGTTTGGTCACTGTCAGAGCCCTTTTGAATGCCTATGATTGTTCTAGAGAAGTATTTTGTGTCAGTGTGAGGTAGGTCACTGGTGTTGCTTTATTAGGCCATAGTTTAATGATAGATCTTTAAAAAGCTTATTTCCATTCTGATGCCTGTACCAACATAAAGCTTTTTCCTAAATTGTGTAATAATTTTGTGATCTACAGGATTCTTCAGGTTTAGAATTGTAATGAAACTTTTCTGGAATTTCTTTCACAGGCAATTGAAATTTGTGACTCAAATTTAATAAACTGTTGCTATTATTGTACTGTATCACAAATGGGTCTGGGAATTATTATTGTTTTTCAGATATCTTTATTGTCCTCAGATTTGCGCATTTATTTTTCCATTTACCAGTTTAGCCTTAAGCTGATGAGTTTATAAAGGATTTCTGAATTCGTTTTTGGCTAATATCATCAGTGCTTCTTTCCTTTGGGACTACTTACATGTGTTTAACCTCCTAAATCTGAAAAAAAAATTAACAAGTTTGCTCCACTGCAGCCTTCTCAAAACCTATTCTGTGGAGGAAAGCCCTGCATGTTTGGCACCATCTTAACCTTTCAGATGTGCAAACTTTGCTTTGGAAATTCTTAACATACTGAATTTTATTTTGGCTAATTTTATTGTTTCACTTTGCTTATAAAATGGAAAACAAAAAAGGACATACACAGTATACCAATGCCTCAAACAAAAATAGACCAGCTATCTAAGCTGACCTGCTGTTGGAAAATCTCCTAAGTAACTCCAATCCCTCCCTTCATCATTCTCTCATCCCTAAAGTAATAAAAGTGGAGTTAGAACAGCAAACACCTGGCATGTTGGTCACGCAGCATGACTTTACATTATAATCATCTCGTCAAGGAGCTGAAAATAGCATTGTGCTGCAGTGTTTGAGCGGTACTGCTTCAGGAAGGAAGACAATAACCAGCATTTGGCAGCAGCCTACACACTAACTGAGCGATGCAGAAGTATTCCACAAATTGTTTCCCTCATCTCATCTTGAAAACATTCACCCTGCATCCCCTGACAATGTATCACTGAAGCCCACACACTCATCTCCAAGTAAAAGGTGGTGGTCTCTTGCTGTGCTGCACACAACCATAAAGCAGGCTTCTTTATAGCAACATTCACTACAGTTTTTCACAAAATAGTGCATAAAATTAAATTAATTCTAGCATGTTCAGTGTGCCATATAAATTGCAGAAAAGAATGGCACAACAAAGGCTTTGTTTGAATGAATTAAGGTGAATCATGAGCAGATAAGAACCATGATACATAATTATTAGCATATGCAACAACCCAGGAGTGTAAGATTTAAAGCAGAATTTTGGACAAGAGATCTTGCCCAAAGAGAATTTGTGAAGGAGATCAAGGCAGTGCAGTGTTTTAGCTGATGTAGCATCAAGGCAATGCCATATAGGATGTTGGGGATCACAGGGATTAAAAAGAGGTTAGGAAGTAGGCACTGTTTTTCAAAAGTGAATGTCATAGTGACAGCAAAACATCTTAGGAATTTATTGGAAAAAAATGCACAGACTTTGGAACTTTTAAATCTGAGTATTTTCCTGTTCAGCTGCTCATTCATAAGTACAGCTAACAAATTAATCAGTGGACTAATGGTGCTTGTACATTTTTGTGTTTGGAAAACTCCTTCTTCAATCATGAATATTTTTTATCCTGCTACATAAGCACAGCTGTCTGCATTACCTTCTACAGAAACACATTGGAAGTTACAGGACCAGCAAAAGGAAGAGGACTAGGGCACAGCACCTTGGCATAGTAGAAATGTTTATTCAAATTTGTGGTTATATAGGCAATTCAAGTGGATAGAGCCAGTCAACTTGCATTCACTGGCCTGAAGAAAGTGGTTTAAGTAATTCCTGATCTAAGTATAATTACTAAATTGTGGTATATTAGGAACATTAAAGAATTCTGAGTGCTAATATTGTAACAATTTTCCATATGTAAGGTAGGATAACCCAGATATTTTTTCAGAATTATGCATGTCCTCATTACCAAGCAATATGATAACTGATTAAAAAAATATATGTATAATCAGTACAACTCTGTTATTTTATAGAAAATGGTCAAACAAATATGTTTTCATTCTCTGAGGATATTGCTTCCATGCAAATTCTTTTATTTATCAAACTTGTAATCTGCTTGGACATATTCTTGAGTTAGTACTACATGGCTTTCTGATTAAAAAAAATAACATTAAACAGAGTAACTCAAGCATACTGCATTACATGGATTAAGAACTGATTGACTGTCAGGCCCACAATCACCAAAGGGAATTGCTTTCAAATGGAGATGCTTTTACTGAAGCTTTGCAGAAACTGATACTAAGCCACAGCATCATGCCATGTTTTCTTTTGCTGAAAAAAAATGCAGATGAGAAAAGATGGGCAGAAGGGTAATTAAGGAAAAGGGCAGGACAGTCATACAAAACAACCTGGTCTGTGTAGTAAAATAGTTAAACAACATATCTGTTAGTACAGTCAGAGTTAAAACTGCCTGTGCAGAAGGAAATGGAAATGAAATGGAAGCTTTGTCCCCAGACATTTGGTTGCTATTCAGAAACAGGGTTCTGTTGTCTACAGAGAATATCAAGATGATAAAAAGTGATTAGTGAATTTTAGCTGTGAGGCTGTGGAGGATAACACTGGAAAGAGAAACAGGGAAACACCTAATAGTAGAAGGTGGGTGACTGATCCTCCTTTGTATTATATGGCTGATGATGTCACACAGGGCAGGGTGCCTCAAATAATAAAGAACCTCAAATAATTCAAGGACTGAAGAAAATGGAATTACTGTAAAGATTATTTAGCTTATTAACAAGATGACAGAGTATTTAATTACAGAGTGTAAGCACCACAAGTAGGAAGAAAATAGTGGTTACCGGAGGGTTTTTTATTCTAGCAGAAAACAGCATAATGAAAAATCTGGAATGCAAGTTAAACACAGGTAATATTAAATTGGAAATAATAGAAATTTTTTTTCAACACTGAAGGTGATTACCTTCTGGAAAATGCTTCAAAGGAAAACATCCATTCATCTATTTTTAATATCTCTAGATTAACATTTAAATTAGGCTTGTTGCTGAAACAATCGGAAAAATGTTAAGATTCATGCAATCAGTGACTTCTTTTCTTGTCCTCAGAACTTTTGCATTCATTGCAGGTGATAGCTTAACATCCTATTGCTATTCAAGCACTTATTGTGTGTGCATTTTTTAATACAATTTGCTTGTCTGAGTTCCCATTTTTGAACAGTCTATTAGGTGGTAATCAAAAGAGTAGGGCCTCATCTGTACTTTTAGTTCAACAGGCATTCCCTTGTGGTTTCTTTCACTTAAACTGACAAGCTTAATTTTCACCTTTTTGTTGTTGTTGTTAAAGGGAACTAGCAGAAACTAAAATATGGTGGGCATTTTTATATGAGGAAATTTTAAAGACTGGATTTGCTAATATATTATTTTTTCCCAAGGTCTTCTCAGGTGAAAAATGAAAACCTGACTGCTGTTTTGCTGTGAGATATGCTGATGTGTCTCATATGCTATCACTTTTTGGTACTTGGCAAAGAGGTAACTTTTGATAGAGGAAGACATGGAAAATATGTAAAATTAAGACATTTAGAAAGAGACGAGGGAGAGAGGAACCTATAATGAAGGGGAATGTAGTTTGCCATGTTTGAATTCTATGTAATGTCCAGTCTCATCATTTTTCCCCGGTGGAAGTCAAGAAGTTTTCAAATAATTATGTTTCAGCATAATGTGTATGCTGGAACAAGAGGCTGCCTGTAACTCATGTGCACATGGCTGTTCATATTTTTTTGTAGATTCTAACCTCTTTAATTGCATCTCTAGCAAATCCATTACTTCTGCTAATTATATTTTCTACAATAATATAAACTGAAGAAAATAATGTCTCTCACAGTACATTCTAGAATATAAAGATATAAACACACTGGAGAGTAGCTACTTAGAGTAGTTAAACAGTCATGGCCAAAACACATCATTTAAGATTAATGATCACTGTTTGTGCAACTGGAATATGAGCTGAAGATACATTTACAACTGCTTGCACTGACTTCTTCTGGGGGCTGGAACCATAAATGCATCAGTTTCTAAATGTCTGGTACAGCAAAAATGAGCAGTGTGCCTTATGCCCCTTTCGAGGCTTTGGTTTATTGATCCTAGATTGTGCATTGCATGGCTTCTGAACAGAAAACAAATGGGACTTGATGGTTTTCTCTTTGGGATATTGCTCTATGACTCAGTTAATGGTAGAGGGCTCTACCTAATTGAATTTTAGCTTATTGTGAATTCTTGGACTGGTATCACAGAAACACACTATTATGATAATACTATCTTCAGAAATGCTGTGACAGAGTGAAAAGTGAGGAAGAGTGATCTACCATGTCATTCCTGAGAGCAAGTCTCTTCTGCTTGGAGAAGGAGCCTACTGGCAGTAAATATCTCATGTTGCCACTCAGCACTGACAACATTAGTCTGTCAACAATAATACTTAGCATTTTTAAAATGTTGTACTGGCATTAGCTAATTAATTTCTACAACACCATGGGGAGATGAGTCACCAAACACCTTTAGAAAGATCTTCATTTTAGTACTTCTATCAATGTTATATGCTGAAATGCAGAGATTACTGGCATTCATCTCAAACAGAAGCTAGAAGGTGACATTAGTATTTCATGGTTTTCTTTAAAAATAAGAAATAGTGTATAAAATCACAGAAGCTTAGTAATGAGAGAGAGATGTTTATGCTTTAAAACCTTGATTCAAATCACTGTGTCAATATCAAATAAAAGGGAATTTCACTGGATAACTGGTTAATTTCAAATTAATTACTTTAATAATTAAATAAATTAAAATTAATATACCTGGACCTGAGCAAAGCCTTTGACACTGTCCTGCATGGCATCCTGGTCTCCAAGCTGATAGAATATGGGTTTGATGGAAGGTCAATTCAGTGGATAAAGAACTGGCTTGACGGCCTCACCCAAAGAACGGCTGTTAATGGGTCTACGTCCAAGTGGAGGCCAGTAACAAGTGGAGTCCCTCAAGGATCAGTACCAGGACCAGTCTTGTTTAACAACTTCATCAGCGACATGGACAGTGGCATTGAGTACATCCTTATCAAGATTGCTGACAGCACCAAGCTGTGTGGTGCGGTTAATGTGCCGGAGGGAAGGGATGCCATCTAGAGGGACCTTGACAGGCTGGAGAGGTGGGCCCGTGCCAGCTTCAAGAAGTTCAACAAGACCAAGTGCAAGGTCCTCCACCTGTGTCGGGGCAATCCCAAGTACCCATATAGGCTGGACAGTGACTGGATTGAGAGCAGCCCTGAAGAAAACAACTTGGGGGTACTGGTGGACAGGAAGCTCAACATGAGCCGTCAGTGTGCACTTGCAGCCCAGAAAGCCAATTGTATCCTGGGTTGCATCAAGAGAAATGTGACCAGCATGTTGAGGGAGGTGATTCTCCTCCTCTACTCCACTCTCGTGAGATCCCACCTGGAGTACTGCGTCCAGTTCTGTAGCCCCTATTACAAAAAAGACATGGATGCACTGGAACGTGTCCAGAGAAGGGTCATGAGGATGATCAGAGTGTTGGAACACCTCTTCTATGAAGACAGACTGAGAGACTTGGGGTAGTTCAGTCTGGAGAAAAGAAGGCTCCGGGGAGACCTTATCATGGCCTTCCAGTATCTTAAGGGGCCCTACAAGAAAGCTGATGAGGGACTTTTTAGGCTGTCAGGTAGTGGTAGGACTAGAGGGAATGGATTAAAACTAGAGATGGGTCAATTGAGATTGAACATTAGGAAGAAGTTCTTCACCAAAGGGTGGTAAGAGACTGGAACAGGTTGCCCAGAGAGGTGGTGAAAGCCCCATTCCTGGAAATTTTTAAGGCCAGGCTGGATGGGGCTCTGAGCAACCTGATCTAATGGGAGATGTCCCTGCCCACAGCAGGGGGGTTGGAACTAGATAATCTTTAAGGTCCGTTCCAACCCTGACAATTCTATGATTCTATGAAATGTCAAGGGATAGTAACTGGTGTTAAATGAAAACCCACCAATGTATTTGCAGTAAAACAGTATCACCTTTAGATTAATACAGAGGGAAAAGCACAGAAAATTTAAAAATTTGGTTTTCTTGCCTTGACAGCTGGACCTCCCCAGCGAGCACTGAAAGATGCTATTATTTTGGCAGAGCAGAGCAACACTGCTTGCCAGACCAAACCTTGCTACAGCGGTGGGAATTTATTTTTTCCCTACTTAGAAAACACTTTTTTTGGGGTGGGGACAGGTTTATGTCAGTGAGGACTCATGCTGTTCTTCTCCTGTGGTAGGCACAGCCATAGTACTGTCCTTGGCAGGTTGAAATTTACCCTTGCACTTTTCCCTTCTGGTAGGTTACAGCTGGTGGCAGGCTTGTTAAAAAGCATTTCCTACAGTGCCATCTCATCCCTGCTCAACCTGGGGCACCCCACAACTTCAAGAGCTACTGTCTGTGCCTGGGGTCTGATGGGTCATCAGCAGTGCAGCCTCCGAACACATCTTGCAGGTGACAAAGAGAGGGGCAGAGTGCTTACCCCAGTGCTATTTCTGGTGGTAAATTCCCTGTGAGTACTATGGCTACAAATGAAGAAGAAGGACCTTTCAGAAGGGAAGGTGTCATATCTGTGTCAGCCAGAGTGCTGGTTTTTGTGTTAGTGGTTTGTACTTGCACACAGAAGTACACTCCTGTACACAGAAGTACAGTAAGCTTCTGTTACTTCTCTATTCACTGCAGGCCACTGATTTTTACAGAGAAGGAATGACTTGTTTGGAATGAAACTCTTCAAAAAATTCATTGCTTACATTCCTGAATAAAATAATTAATCTTAAAATCGATGCATTGCATTAGGAGTCACAGATCCACACAATTTTTTCTTGATTTACTTGTTTGATGCAAGGACTTTTGAAGACAAAATACATCACAGGAACCTATCCCCCTGCAAAACCCCCACCTAAGTGTTACAATGCCTAGTGTATTAAAATACTTAACATAAATAATGTGACAACTGTACACTCTGCATGTAATGATACCAAACATGTAAAAATTAACCTTGGTAGTTCCTAAGTTATTGATGTTTTGTATACATCATGTATATATATACAACATTGGTTTATAAACTGTTTTAATATACAAGCTATTAATTATGTATTTTGTATGATCATAGGTATGCTTGTGTTAAAGATATTTGTTGCAATTGATATGTTTCTGGATAGTCACAGGTACATTTTTGTTCATGTAAAATGCATCAGAGTTGTTTGTGAATTTAACGTATGCAAGACAGTAATAAACCTCAGTATGCAAGTAATCTATATCTCTTTTTTTCACCACAGAACTGTGATTTTTCTGCCAACATACTTGGAATGTTGACACACACAGCTGCATTCTGTGGCAGGGATTGAATGTAAGTGATAATGGGATTAATGTGTGTGACACTTGATGATTAAGCTTAAAAAGTAGCCTGTAAAAACGTGATGAACATTTTATGTTGAATTCAGGGTTGATATGTTCTCTGTGTTAGCTTTAAAATAAATTCACAAAATTCTTTAATGAGGCACTCTTAGAAACTGCTTTTCAGCCAAATATTTTGCTTGCATATATTCAGAATCAGCCACCAATGCTATACTCTCACTACAAGTCTGTGATTTGATTAACAAGTGTGATTTAAGTCTGGAGTTCTCAACAGTTTGTAAAAAAAGCAGGTGAAAAATTATTCTGGAAAACATTTCTACAGTATGTCTGCAAACATGCTTTGGATTTGTTGAGAGGCCATCTTATACTAAAGGATGTCCATCGCAAGAGACAACCAACTAACACTATTTACATAAACTCTTTTTTCAATAGTGTTGTATAACTATGTGCGTTTTGACGCACTGGTCTGTATTATTTAAAAAAATGTTTCAAAGATAACTCTATTGCCTTATTTAATGCAGTATTTCCCAGTTTCAGTTGCAGATAGTAAATGACTGATACTGCATTGCTTTTTTTTTCCAAGGAATGCCAATTTGTCCCTGTTGGAGCCAGAAGTGTCTGCCAGCTCCCTGCTGAGCACTGGAGTAGCCGGAGGGCTGGGATGGATGTGTCAGTAGTGCAGTGTGTGGACTCTTTGTTTGGAGAACTCGAACAAAACCAGGAAGTATGATCAAGGTAAGGTTTTTAATTATGTTTGCCTTATTATAGTTATGAAGCTTTTCTGTTGTGTCTTCCCCATCATTTACTCAAATTGCTAAGTAATTTTCAAGTTCTTCCTACAATTAACATGAATGAAGCTGACTGTTGGCTGGCTAGAAATCTTTGCTGCTTTATCTTCACTCATTAAAATCTGTCATGAGCAGTGGTCAGGCACAATTGAGGTGTTTAAAATTTATACCATACTTACAAAGTAAATGCTTTAGAGGAGGCTCATTTATTTTAGTTGTTCAATCTAGTCAGTGAAGAATCTGATGATATATCTTCTGACAGCAGAACAGAGTTTTGGTGTAATTTGAACACAATGGTGCGCAGCATCATTTTACTGTGCCAGCATGAGTTCCTGACATGAACTGTTCTAAAATTTGCTGTGGTCTCATTGGCTTCAGTACAGCTATTCCTAGAGAGTGTGTGAAGGCATATGTATCAAGTTTTTCTCAAAATCCAAAGAAGGTTGAAATTAATTGGTGACAGCTTTCCTTAACCACACTTGGGAGAAGATGTGCTATCTGAGTGGTGTGAATGTTCCACAAAATCATAAAATAACTCCTGTTTAGCTCTTTGCTCTTTTGCTGGAGTGGACAAATGCTGCACCAGGTTGTCAAAGAGTGGCTATGGGGTCTCCATCCCTAGACATACTCAAAACCTGATTGGACAAGGCCCTGGACAACTTGCTTTAGATTACTCTGTTTGAGTGATGTGGGATGGACTAGATGGTCACCAGAGGCCAATCTAAAAGCTTCTGTGAACCTGTGAAGAGAAACCAGTCAAAATCTCTGAAATTCAGTAGTATGTAGGAAATACTGTGGAAGCCTAAGAGATGTTGGCAGTGACTGTAAAGGACAGAGAAGTCAGAGTGATGTGGATGTTAAAACAAAGTCCCTGGGCCTTGCAGGGCACAAATTATTGCTGGGTCTGGGTGGAACAACCCAGTTATCACTCATTCTCTGGAGTCTCATAAAGCAGGACCTCCATGCCATGCCTCACTGAGATCATGAAACATTCCAGACAGGCATTTCTTGTTCATGGGAACATTTATTGTGTTATGTCAAAAGTCTTTCTCCAGTGTACTGACTTCCTTGAAGGGACTACAGAGTCCTGCAGTGCTATTGTAAACCTCCATGCATCTGAATTACTTACTGGCAAGCAGAGATTCAGATAAAGCAGAAGAACTTCAAATAAACAACCTTTCCCAGTGCTGGTGCTGAAAGAGAAGTCCATTTTTGGCAGAAAATATGCAACATACTATGAAAAATTCTGCAGTTGATATATGCCATGACACTACGTCTACACTTAAAACTGAAATGATTAATATAATTTTATATTTCAAAGTCCAAAATGCACATACTGAAAATCCTTTTTCAGATGTTATCTATATGTCTTGAAGGACCCTACTTTTTATCAGCAAAGTTGCCCAGATGCTGGAGTTCTGCTTCTGAGCGTGGTATTCAGTGCAGATTTTCACAAGAAGGAGAAAAGATCTTGATTCCAGTTCCTACATCAGTAGGAAGTACAATGCTTCTTTGAAATGCAGTAGGAAATTAAACTTGCATGTTTTTGCATCCTGAATGTTCACTGGGGCAAGGACAGGCACCCACACTTTTTTTTTTGTTGTAGGTAAGTGCCCAAGCCAGACTACTAGCAGGTGACCCTTCCTTATACTGTATAGTCAATTGAGTACTTTTTTCATCTGTGCAATCCAGAAAAAATTTCTGTAGAAAGAACTGTGATTACTTGTATACATGCATACACACACACAGAGTTCAGTATGTATTCTAATCTATGCAGCTTAAACATGCGGGAAGTATGACTTCACATCACATAGGTGAGAAGAAGAAAATGAGCATACATGGGCCAAAAAAAAAAAAAAAAAAAGAGAGTGCTCTAGCAAATGAGCACTTATTTTTCATAAACAGCAAAATGGTAAATGGTAAAACACCTGTGGTCTCCAGAGGAAAAAAATAAAAGATAATGTTCTGTTCAGTTTAGAAAAACAAGGGTTTCAACATCTCACTCAGAAAGGACAACACCCATTGAAGAACAAGAAATTATCCTCCAGTTCTGAAAGAAAGCACATGGGTTGAGCAGAAAGTGTAACATAACTTCTCTTTGTCCTCAGTGTTTCCCACTGAATAGCAAATGGTTTAACAGTCAAGGTGCTGATTTCTTCAGAGCCCATTCATAAGCACATTCTGCGCAGAGAATTACTCATGACCTTGTATTTCACTTCTGCACCTCTGTTGTAATTCTCACTAAAAGTTCTGGGTGATCTTCGAATGGAAAAGGATTAAAACCTCATTAGATTTCAGAGCAGTTTGGATAATATCATATGATACCCCCTGGGCTAAGATTTCATAAGATAAAATGATATGAATCAACAACTTACTGCAGCCAAAAGTCATTCTTCCTCTCACCGTCCCATCCCCTTTATCCTTCTCTGCTCCATTATTTATGTTGTGTGCGCACAACACGTTAGTCCCTTCCATGAGCTGTTTTAACTGTTAACTGTTTTAACTGTTTTAATGTGGTAGAAAATTAACAAAGAAAAAGACATGGGCTATTTTTCTGCCTCAGTAATGAATTGGATTGGCTTACAGAGGGCTGAATGCTAAAACCAGTGAAAGGAAGGAACATGCTTGGGCTCCTGATATCAGGAGTGGGAAAAAGGTGGAAAGGCATATGGATTGTGGGAACAGAAAATAAGGGGAGAGCAGCTTTCTGCCTTTTCACAAAGCAAGTCATTAGACCCTTACTGAAACACAAGATACTCTGCTCCCTGTGTCTGCTATATGCATAACCAATCTTGTACCAAAAATTAGTTTTATCAGAGGAATGTTCCTAAATTTAGATGGTAACATTCAGTGCTCAGTGCTGCTATAGACCTACACCACAACTGGTGTCTCAAGTTCATTAAGCTTCAACAGGTTTCTTAGTCCCTGTCAAAGACCAGATCCAGAGTAACACTTCAGTTGGAGGGCTTTGTTCCTACCAAAGCTCTTCAAGAGATGTGACTAAACCAAGGATCATATATCATAATTTTGGCTTATGCATTTGACTCTTCACTTACTACATTTGACTCTTTCATTAATGCATTTCTGTATGATTGTTGCATTTAGTGGTAAATTTGTCCAGCCATAGGTCTGCAACTTCATAATTTTAACTTTAGAATATCTGAGGGTTATTATTTATTTCTGACTCATTTTCTTCCATCTTAAATAACAAGATTACAATATACGATTCTCTTTACTGCTCTCTTTTTATGCTCTCTTCCTGCTGACCTTTAAAAATTTCCTATGGGGACCCATGTCATAGCTGCTGATTAGAGTATTGTGGGGAGAGAAACATCTTTTATTAGTCCAACTCATTGATAGAGTGGGAAAAAATGAGCAAACTTTCAGCTCAATAATCTTTCTAACCAAAAGCTAGTCAGTTTTTTTTCCAATTCTTTCTTGCTCCAATAAAAGACATAACTTCTCTATACAAAATGCCTTGCATATTTCCTTAGGTCAGCACATGCAAGCCAACATTACAATTGTTATTAAAAACATTCAGCAGTCTCCTAAACCTCATTAAGAATAAAGCAGTTTATCCCAGAGGTCTATTGCACGTTTAAATGGCCAACAAAGTGTTTCTGGGTAGTTAGGAACTCAAATTCACAGTGTTCTTACATATCATCAGATCCATTTCCTCACAGAAGTTAGTCAACCTGTGCATAAAGCCAAGTCCATTACCCTGTCTTCAACGCAAGACAGAGTTAATTTGTCCGTAATCTTTTTCTCTAGTGCTATCACTAGATCCAAAGTATAACTGGTGGCATGTATTGAATCACAAGGCATTTATTATCCATGAGGTCCTGCACTAATGCACTGCCTAGCCAACTGGTAGGCACCAAAATATCTCAGCTTTCACATGTTCAGTGCCACAGCAGGGCATAACATAATTGATCCATGTAATGACTCTTATGCAATTCATTTTGTGTGCCTTGGACCTAGTCATAGCATTTCATCCCTGGCATCACATGCTAACAGACCTGGTGTGTGAAATGTACTTTTAGAAGTCACAATATGATACCACTCAACCAGTCCCCATTTATTTCACACTGTGAATAGCTATAGCTGTGATGAGGCATATACAGCACCTAACATTTTTTCTAAAGTTGCACCTAAACAGGAGAAATCTAAATCATTTGTCTGTAACAAAGAAATGGAAAATGAGGCTTCTGTAACAGGTGAAAAGAAGTATCCTTCAGAAATTTCCCAATAATTATTTTTGTAGGCAACAAAAGGCATGCTTATTCAGCAGTAAGCTTACAAAAAGGTGCATGTGTGTCATGCACTTTTAAAACATTATATTTTTCATTCATTTTCACAAGAATATTCAATCCTATCTGCAATATGTGCTGTCAGAGGCTACTTCACACCAGTCTGTCAGAACTCTATTGGAGAATCTACTGTTGACAGGTTTGACAGGTTTATCCCATTTAAAATGAGTACTTTTTACTGCACTAAAACATATGATTATAAAACAATGTTTATAAATATCTTAAGAGTGGGTGTCAAGAGGATGGGGACAGTCTCTTTTCAATGATGCCCAGCGATAGGACAAGGAGCAACAGACACAAACTGGAACAGAGGAAGTTCCACCTAAACATAGGGAAAAATTTCTTTCCTTTGAGGGTGATGGAGCACTAGAACAGGCTGCCCAGAGAGGCTGTGGAGTCTCCTTCTCTAGAGACTTTCAAAACTCACCTGGACATGTCCCTGTGCAACCTGATATAGGCATACATGCCTTGGCAGGCATGTTGGACTAGATGATGTCATAGAGGTCCCTTCCAAACCCTACCATTCTGTGATTCCGTGATATAAAACTTGATAGTCTGGGTAATAAAGGAGTACCTTGGTCAGTACCTGTTATTGCATTCTGTTTTGGTTTTAAAAGTAGAACCATAGAAAATTAATATTGTACAATGTTGGACTAGTAGGCACTAAGTAATTTGAATTTGTTGTTAACTAGGCTGCAGTCTAACAGTAGGAGCACTGAGGCCAACAAGAAGCCATAACTTTCCAAACACAGACTACTGACTATGTTTTCTTTTTTTTTTTAATATGCAACAATAACAGCAATTTTCTTACTGCCTTTCTTCAGGCCTACATGACTGACTTTCTCTGTAACATTTATCATTACCATTTCTGCCTACATTTAGCTCTTCCCAGAGACACCAGGGGATGAAGATGAATGGAGAGTTGCTATTAATGCTCAGCTTGCACTTAAAGTAAGAGTTACTCTACCAAACACACTTCAAATTTTGGAAACTCCACCTGACTTCGAAAAGAACTGGGATCATACCAGGAAATCAGTGAAGGGTCAGCTCATAGTGAAAACACGTGATCAGGACTTACACGATGAAGGATATGCACAGACTTAGGGATAAAGGAATAAGAAAATTCATACACAGCCAACCTCTTCTTCCTTCCTCCCCTCCCCTGTGATGGCACTCCAATTGTTCTTGTTCCAGTATCTGCATTCCAGAAGGATGACAAAAAGTATTGTAAGGAGCCCTGAGAATGATAAAGAATTAGAAAACATTCATATAATAGAAGGCTCAAGAAGCTCAATCTGTTTAACTTACTGAAAGAAAGGAGGAAGGTTCAGGGACATAGCCTATAAATATCTATAAGAAAAACATGAGAAGAGATAACTTTTCAATCTATCCTGCAAATGTGTAACAGCCTCTAATGGAAGGTAAGGTGAGAGAAATCCAGTCTATAAATAAGATGCAATATTAAAAAAGTGAAGGCAGTTAAGCTGTGAAACAACTTTTAGACTTTAGAGGAGATTCTCATTTCTCATATTCTTAAATCAACATCAGGCCTATTTATAAAATATATTTCTCTATTTTAATTACAGCTATTGAAATCAACTACTGAAGTGAGACATATATCCTATATTTTAGGCCTGGCCACAAAAATACCTTGTAATCTTAACATTAGTGTATTTTGTCACTTCCAGAGCTACTGACACAAGATAAGTACAAGTGTATATGGTTGCAATTGCAAGGGATACTTAACTCTCATCAACAGCCTTTTTGTTAGGACTTCTGTGTGGAGATGAGTTGAACCCCACTGTATTGTTTACACTGTGCCATCAATGCATGCACTTTACAATATAGCATTCATTTATTCTTTTCTGTACCTGAACATTAGCAAGCTCCATGTGCAGAGAGAGAGAGAGGGAGAGCAGAGAACACCTGCGTGCAATGCTAACAGGAATGAACACTCAGACACTTCTGCAGAAATTTCAACCCCTACCCTGGAAAAACAAACGTTGCTGCTTTGCCTTCTAGTGGCTTGAATTTAGAATAGCTTCAGTCAAGAATAGGTCTTTCAAAAGAGCTAAGTGAAACTGAGAAGTTATTAGCTCACAGACACTATTATTATAACAAGTTCTGAAATGTCAAGATGCTTTTGGTGGGAAACATCTTTTAAATGCCACATACTATATTAAAAATATGTAAGGACAAGATCAGCAGTACATGTGCATGAAGCAGATCTACAGAAATATGATTTCAAAAGAAAAATTTTTTTCAGAGTAGATGTGGTTTCTCTGATACCAGTGACTTTTCATTGAAGCAACTCCATTAATATTTTTTGAAATCTTTGGCATGGCTGCATCTCTGAAACAGTGGTATCTCTGGAGCTGCTCTACTTGGTAAGGGATGGGTTCCCCTGCAGCAACCAGGCCTATGAATATAGCAAAAAGACAGTGTGCTTTACATGTCCTAATATAATTTGAAATGACCTTCACAGACTTCTCCCATTCCCTTCTGGAGTATTTGAGACTGAGGATATAGGCAAGGACCAGTACCTCAGTTGCTGCAATACAGACAAATTGCAATGCAGATAATCCTGCTCCTGCTGCTATGATGATGTAAACTCATTCTTTTAATGAAGCTACATTGATTTACATTACTGCTCAGGGCTAGATTACAGCAATATATAAAGTAGTAATATATGAACTTACACACCTGAACCTTTTACAATGTGATATGTACGAAACATGTACAAAACTGCTCCTGTTAGTGAATGAAAACTTCTGTAGCAGCACGACTGTATTTTTTCTGAAATACATTCTTGCTTTTCATCTCTTTTTACTCATCATCTAAACTATACTTAGGTTTACAGGATGGGGTTTTATGTTAATAATACACTGTTCCTTTCCAAGAGGCATAAATTCATTCAGAGATTACCTTTGTCTACTGGGGTATCAAGGCTGCTTTCAAATCTTGATGATCTTTCTCCTCTCCACTATGAAGCACTAGTGACTGCTTCTATGCTAGCTGGACTAAATTAGTCTGCACTCCTCTGATCCATTCTGATGAGCACTGAAGGCTTACCAGAAATCTCTCTTGCTTATATGCTGTTCCGCTAAATTTAAATGGGTCAGAAACACCATACTGTCAGAAAAGCTATTTTTAAAGTTAATACAGGTCAGAGCTGGATTAATGAGTGCACATCCCTCTAACTGTGCATGACCTCAGTATGGTCCAGCAGGAAATTGTGCCCTTGGCAGGCACACGCGAGGAGCATCTTTCTATGTCAGTGCTCATGGCCACCTGTTCAGATGGCCTAGTGCCCTCTTGCAACGTTGTCAAACAGCTGACTTTGGATGTTCCTAAAAGCAAGGGCAGGTTTAGAGCCACACAAGGAATAACACTGTGAATGCTAACTCTTCATCTGTCCTGCATGTGACAGCACTGGAAGCACATGCACATTTCTTCTCATCATTTGTATGTTACTAAAAGTGTACCAGAACTCTCAAGAATACAGAATTTCTGGCACATATTTCTGGCTGCCAAAAATACATACTTTCTACACTGAGAGAAGACAGGAGAAGAACATGGAGAATCAGATGATTCCTGTATCAATTTGTATTAGTAATGAAGCAGTCCAATTTCACATATTAAAAGTTGTCTTTTTTTTTCCCAATATGCAAAAACTTTCCATATATATATGTTGGATTTTGTTTAGATGAGATAAACACTCAAACCTTTAGAGTTCATTTGCTACACAAAAGCCACACATAACTGCACTAAGATAACAATTCAAAAGTGACCTGCAGCTGTCCCTTGTGTGAGATGTGGCAGCAAGTGATATGCAATAGGAATCTTTCCCTAGTTGAAATAAAACAATGTAAGGATGTTCAATTACTCAACATATTTACTTATTTCATTTTATGAATGAGTCATTATTCCATTTTTCAAAAATATCTGAACATACAAATGTCATTCAGTGTACCATTGGTTTTGCTGTTGAAAAGTATTCTCTAGCAAAATTACCGTGAGAATCACAGAACAACTTTACCTTCTAATTCCATGTCCACATCAGATAACCTTAAGAAAAAAAACATTTTTCAATAAGTTGGAAATCAAATGGGTCTGGATAGTAAAGGTCAAAAGATAAATTTAAATCCAGAGGGGGAAAATAGACTGTAAGTCTCCAAAAAGTAAGTACTGCTTGTTTAATATTCTGGAGAATCCTTATGACCTACTGATTGATAAGTGTAGCTGATAATAACCTATACAGATTTATTTCTGGACATGCACCAAGCTATACTGCTGGCTTCTGGCTGAACATCAGACTAAGGGGTAGAAAGTTTCTTGGAAATGCAACAGTCTTGATGCACTAAACCCAAGATTCTTTCAGGTAGGGAAAGGCAATTAAATGAAGATAATTACAAGTTAAGATGGTATAAGACATCTTAAAAATTCTCAAGAAACTGAAAATAACAGTTTGACTCATCTGCATGAATGACCGGATTGTAATTTCATATGATTTTATGTGTCAAGTTCAAATAGCAGCTTTAATATTGTATCATTTTTTCATTATTTCTTTATGGAAGTGTCCTGTTCAGGAACTGAACTACTTGCTCATATTTAACTAGTCAGATTAAGAAAATACAAGCTGCCTTTTGGTGTAATTACAGCTTACATTATTTTACTTACACAGACATTGTCAAATCAAACTCTCTAACAAAAATACTTAACACCTGAATGGAGTGTCTTTACTCATACACAAATGATTATAAAGAGAAATAACTCATCTGTACAACAAGTGGAATTCTTCAGGATGTCTTCCACAAATCTTATTCTTGGTTTGCATGCTTTTCATGCTTTTGCAGTCAGAGCCTCTTGTTTTGGCATCTGCTTACTGGTGTTTGGTGTCAGCAGATGTCCTCATGGAGAGGACACAAGGCCATGGAGGTTTCTAGGAGCAGAATACCATGATAGCAATGAAATAATGTGAATCAGTCATTATACACCTATGAACAACATACTCTGAAGGTATTCAGCTACTCTACAATTAGGGTTTTTTTTCTTATTTTGAAAATTATTCACAGATACACAAACACCTACATTCCCAGTCTTGGTAAGTCACAAGTAAAGGAGCTGAAAATTCAGAGTTAAGGAGAGACTGACTGTCATGCAGCATTACCAAAAGACCTCTACCTCCAAAAATAACAGTGTTTTGTCAGAAGTATACTTTTATGTGACTGTTCTTGGACTATCAGAGAAAGAAATGGAACAAGTAAACTCTTCATATAGTCTCCAGGGACTGCTAAAATACTGACCTGAGAGATGACTGCTTTGTAATAAGCCTACCTAAGTCTAACACATGCCTAGGTCTAACAGTCTGTAAGTATTTTGAGGAAAATCTTTGACAGGATATAAGTGACATTTTGTTTGAATAAACCCAGCATCAAGGCCAGTGTCTCCACAGCTCTCCTGTTTTATGTAATCATTTTTAAGAAGGCATTTAGAGCTAAAACTGTCGAGAAATATGTTGTTGTGCTTCCACTTCTATCCCGATCAAAGAGAATTACATTAAGGTTTTATGGGGCAAAAAAGAGTTCTGACTGATAGAAAAGCCCTGGTAAGGCCCTTCAATAAAGTGATGTTGCACAGTCCTAGGGGGATAAAAACTGCCAAATACATGCTAATCAAATTCATGGATGCTCATGTTTTAGAGAGAATAAGTAGGCCAGTATGTTAGGAAGCTGGGTATCAATAAATTCCCACTGTCTGTTTGCACCAGCTGGTAAATCTCCCAGTTCAGAGAGCTGGCCAGCCTGGATCTTTTCTAGTGTGTGTTATATTAATATAATCTGTATTTCTGAGAATCATGATCCTCCTCAACTTGACTTCCAGCCAGAAGCCAAGTCATAACATTGAAGAAGGCTGCTTTTGGGTTCACAACAGACTTTTTTTACCAAGTTACGGGATTTTGGCTCGAAAAGAAGATGGAATGGAGGATAATTAAAGAAAAAGTGAACTCTAAACAGTGGAACTAACAAAATATGCACAACTCTAATATATTTTGTCTGTTCTGACAGTGTAGCCAAGGCATCAGGAAAGCTAGAAGACAAATATGTGTAAAATGTTACAGACCCCACTGTGAATAAAAAAGAGGCTGGAATGGATCTCAGATGTCTTTAGTCCTGGATCAAAAGGCCTATTCTCAGCTTTTGCAAGTCCAATCTATCACTTGCTGATAGCATCTTTGGGACATACTGTGAGTCAGTGCATCATTTAACTCCCTGTCATGGATTGACAAGAAATGTGTGCTCAGCCTGTCCGCTGGGTTTTGCAGATACAGCAGAAATGAGATAAAATCATTGATTTCTTCTCACCAAAGATTGTCTGGAAAGTAAATCTCTGTCTGAGCTCTAGTGTAGTATGCAAACATGAACATTAAACAGTAATAGGTTCTGAACAGTACTAGTGGCAGTCTAAACTGAAGGTTTTGAGCTATTTCTAAGAACTCTGTCCCTGAAGAGCTCCCAGAGAAAGGTACCAGAACTGGAAAGAAATCTAGAAGAAAGCTTGTATTGCAGTTTTGACACCAGACTTCTGGTAGTCTAATAAATGAATGAATAAATAAATAAATAAATAAAATGTATTATTTTCTTTAAAGGGTATTTCCAGAGAACAAGGTGGGTGATCACTCAATTGCACAGAAGACACCACTGATGGTTTTGCATGCAAGCATAGCATAAAATTGCCATTCTCCTATATCAATACACCTGAGTTCTCTGCACCAAACCCTTATCATCTTTTTATTTTTATTAAATATGTCTCTGTTAGACTAAAGGTGATTTTAAAAATTCTAAACATGTTATCAATAGAATTACAAGTCAGAGAGCTTTGGCAAAACTTGGAGGGAAAAGCTATTCACTCTTGGGCACATCTGTGCAGTTACAGTGAGTTTGCAAGAACGGACAGATCTCAGTGGCAAAAACTGAAACAACCAAGAAGAATCTTGAAATCTGTTTCTTTTCTTTGGATTTTAGAAAAAAGATGGAATGCAAGTTGCCTTCTACATAACTCCACTGAAGACACTCGGAACGTATTTTTTACTTTACTATGGTCTGCCATCTAATGGCTATAGTTAATAATGCTGAGGATACATTGACTCTACTTTTTAAAAAATCTACCTCAAACCAAAACACATATAGGGTCTCACATAACACTGCTGGATGGATTTCAGCTGACTGGTGATTTAGAGGTGAGTCTAAATTTTTTACATACTTTTTCAGATTTACAATACCATCACTCTGAAAGGTTTTTCACTAATGTCTAGAAAATTCTGGTGTTGCTTTACAGAACAACTGTGACTTCAAGTTGGATTTTCCAGGATTCATGAAGCTCATGCATATCTGACTGAGAATTTTTCAAGAAATTAACACAATTTCCTTTTGCTACCAGCATTTAATGACCTGTTCTAGGTGTGTCAAAGGTGTCTCACAACAGCGAGAGCATGAGGCACCAGCTAACAGCAGCAGCCCTGTTAACAGAGGCTAAGGCTCCTTGAAAAGTAAACAAGCGTCTTCTCCTTCCCAGAGTGAAACATGATGTAGTTCATCACTGAAGAAATCGATACAAACTGTTGATGGCTTTGCTAGTTATAGCTAAACTCTAATGCTTGTTGTTTAACAAACCAGCTGAGAAACTAGCAACAAATATCCAGTGTCAATGGAGCTCCCTCTTCACAGCTGAGGGCATGGTACAGACCAGACTAAGACTAGGAAGAATATCTTTGTTCATCAGACTGCATCTCCCAGCAGCACATATGTTTGCTACATCTTGGGAGACATTCTCAGTATCAGTGAACTAAAAAACCTCCCAAAAGTTCTCAAAAACATGTAAAGGGACTTGTAAAAATTATGTCAAGCAGTGTGTTAGCTGGGAAAATTTATTCTAGCTAAAGCACTGGCACTGAAGAAATCCCTCATCATAATTTAGGACGAGGATTAAATTTTAGGATTAAATACTTTTTGGTTTGTATACCAGAAAAGAACATAATTAAAAAAAAATTCTTACATTTTAGTGAGAAAAGAATTTTCTGCATTGTTGTCATTAAGAAGATGACCAGGGGAGATAAAAAGAGGGTATTATACTCTCGGTTGTAATGTGTTTGGTGATGTGAAG
>JAAGNO010013721.1:5581-22063 GCA_033439905.1 Ceryle rudis | reverse complement strand
GAGGGGTTTCCAAGCCCCCCGTGGAGCTGTGGTGCTGAGGGACAGGGGTCAGTGGTGCCCTGGCAGTGCTGGGTTAAGTGTTACACTTCACAAACCTAAAGCTCTCTTCCCACCTAAACAATTCTCTGATGGGATAGCTTATACTCCTGCTGGTTGCTTCCAGCCCCTAAGATAAGACCAAGAGTTGATGACAACCTAAGTTTCAAATAATAAAAAAAGGTTACACTGACCAAATACGGATCAATAACAAAGCACACGTGATCCATCTCACACACAGCCACCACCTTTTGGAAAACCCAACCGCAGCCACGGTGAAAAACCGAGTCCAGAGACATCTTCACTATCTATTTCTCTCCTCTCGACTCTGCTATAGATACCATCACAACAGAGACAGATGCACAGTATCAAGACAAGCAGCTCTGAGCGCTGCCGCTGCCAGACTATTGAGCCTCACAATGTACAGAAAAAAAGTGTTACCCCTGAGGCAAATAAACACAGCAAACGCAGCCCTCCAAGAAATACTACACGGGATGGGAAGTTTTATGCTATATTTAAACCCTGTCCTCTCATTTTAATAAGGAAATATTGGTACTGCAAGAGGAAATTACTCTTCCTACTAATTTAAACCAGGCTGTTGATTTCCACAGTAGGGCTGTTAAGTGCCCTTTTGAGGTTTCCTCAAGATTTAAGGAAGCCTTGGACAGGCAGGAGGTATTTTTGGAGACAGAGGCTGAGCGGAGCAGAAAGACACAGCTCTCCTGCAGAGCCCGGAGAAGGTTGTGTTACTTTGTCTGGGAGACGACGTCCTCTTCCACCTTAGCACCGAGACACAGGTCTTGCACAGGGAGGAACCCGTTGGGTCTGGCAAGCGGAGGTCCTAGGGAAGAGCTGGGTGTTGCCAACAGACACCACCTCCTCGCAGACAGACGATTAGCGAAGGAAACCCAACCTGCGCTCTGCAATTTATCGCGGAACACTTGCCAGATTAAAAAAAAAAACCAAACCAAACAACCCAAACATAACGTTGCCTCTTCAGAACATCTTTAGCACTTTCTCTTTTCCCTGCGCGCCAGGAGACAAGACTCATTGTTGTAATCCCCTGTCTTTAAAAAAGAAAAACAAAAAAAAAATCTATCATGGTAGCTTTCACTTAACATTTTAGTTCGGAACTTCAGTTTCTTCCCTTTCCTTCTTCATTTCAGCTTCCTGAAACCATCTGCTTTCTGTTAAGATCAATCCTTAAAATCCTGTGAGCTGCTCATACGAGGCGAGTAAAAGTTGGATTTTCTAAAAGAGGCAGAGATTGGCAATGTAAACAACCTATATGCAGCTCCCATCTTCATTCAGGTCTACAGCGAGTGGGCGGATACGTTGCGTAACTACACTTCAGGAGGAGTAATTAGGTGCTGAAATATGCATTTGCTCGTGCAGTGAACCAACTGCACTAATCCACACGGGCATGACTAGTTTTGTGCTCCTAACCTGCGTTTCGTTACCTTCTGAAAAGGTGATCTGCGGCAAGAAGGAATATTCAAGGTTATAGGAGCCTACAAATCCTTTTCAGCGCCGCCTGTAACTTCCAAGCTTCGCAGTCTCCAGTTCCTTCCCACCACTTAGGAAAGTGTAGAGCCCCAGTGAAAATATTTACAGTGTGGTTCCCTAAGGTTGATACAGTTTATGAACTGCTTCATAAACATTAAAAAAATAATAACAACACAGCAAACCGCGGGCGATTTGCTTTCTTTAGGTACCTTATATAGCAAAGCAGCAAAGCTGCAGCCCAGAAGCAGCCTGGCTGAGGCTACACGAGATGTTCTCTAGCCCCAAATTACTGCAATAAGACCCTCGGGAAGAAGGTGAAAGATGCTTGTGCACCATTACAAAGCACTGCTTTATTCTTTTTCGAAGCAGCCGAAGCGTAGGTCGATTCAGCCTTTAAGCACATCCATGTCTTTTGCTCTGGCATATTGGCCTAGTTCAGCCTAAAGTTAGCAATGATGAATATTTTCAGGGACCAGAAACCTACTAAGAAATCCTTTTTTGGCTTTTTGCTTTTAAATACAGTTACTTTCTGTCTTTCCTTTGCAAAACAATTTCATGCCTGCCCACTTCACAGCATTTGAACCACCTTGGCCTAGAAATCTCACCAGTGCTACTCCAAAGTTTCAGGCAAAGGGCATCTAACATCTCCCTTCTGTTTGCTTCGTAGCATCCTTGGGATATTCTCTGCAGAAAAGAACCTGCCGCTTGCCCACGAGTCACCGGGCCGACAGAAAACACTCCATTTGCTGGTTTTTGGCTGTTTGGTGCAAACACAAAACAGGCTCAAAATAATGTAAGAAAAATTCAGCATAACTGAAGCTACCCCGGTGGAAACCACAATGCTTAATATTGTCGTCTTTTTTTTTTTTAATTATTATGATTTTGAGGCACACGTGGTCCTTTCCCAAGCACATACAGATAGCTGCCTGCACTAAACAGGACCATCCTCTGACCGAGCGCTGTATCCCCTCTTCCCTGTGAGTGGAGAAGAGAGATGGAGAGATGGAGAGATGCCATCCCCCGTGGCACAGCTCCAACACCAGAGCAGCTATCAGCAATAGAGATCGAAAGCAGGAAGCTGAATCATTTCTTGCTATGTAAAGAACCACTATTTTGCCACAAATTCCTTTGTTAAAACAAAATTTCTTTACTTTCGACCGCTTTTAACAAGCATAATGTTCTAAGGCAACATTGTAGAATTTACATAAAAGGAGACCTCTTGGGCACACTTCATCATTTCAAAATATACACTTTACACCTAGGAAAATGTATCAAAGCCACAAATGCTTTGGTCAAGAAGTTTCACCCCTCTTGAATTGACTGATGATATCATATGTTCTAGGAATATTTTTATCATCTGGCATGTTGCTCGGCACCATATGGCACAGCACACTGACAAGAGAGAAAGGACTAGTTTTAAATATTTTATATATATATAGGTAGATAAAAATAAATGTTACACTTCTATAGAAATATAAAGACACCATTGCACATTTCTGTAATTCTTATTACAGTAGGGCTTCATTGTGGAAGGTATGTTTTTTGTCCTCACACTAAAATGCAGAAGGAACTACACAAGTAAAGCACGGAATAGTGTCAAGGGAAAAAAAAAAACCCAAGAAATGCAACCCCTCAAAGAGAGCTCGAACTAAACGCAACACTTATTTTCTCACTTAGTGATGCTTCTTTTTCTAAGCCTTGAAATTAGTGTAATGATGACATATTAACCCTTTCTCTTGGAATTAATTTCCTGCAGTTAATTCAGACAGACACGTTTTATAGTCACTGCTAGTTTTTATAGAGAGCAATAGCTCCAGTCTGGCAGCACTGGAAGGGAGGAAGTCTGCTAGTTTTTCCAAGAAAACTTTTTAAAGGGGAGCTCATGTGATTTAGCATTAGTGTACATACATCTGATCTCTTCATTTTTCACCATTATTTGAGGTACAGCGACATTAGGAGTTGTACAAATTTCTGAATATTTACTATGGTAGAGATCATCTTTTTTTTCTATTTGGCAAGGAAACGTAAACTTTGGGGGTTTTTTAGGTAGGTCATTAACTAGGTAAGATGGGACACTGAGCCCAGAAAAGCATTCACCGTTTTATTGAAAGGATCTTGTGCAGATGGGTCGGTATTTTTCAACTTTGCTACAGAGATGAAATCAATCTTTGGGCTGGAAGCTGCTGTTGCAGTAATCCCTGATCCTGTTCTGGACTACATCCAGCGTGGACAGCTCCAAAGTCAACAGGTTTACAGAACACAGTTTCCAAATGCTCCAGGAAAGCCTTGGAATTGAAACTTGGGAGGGAAAAGGCAGAGAGAGAAAACACGAATGAGATTCAGAATCCTTCAAGAAGTCTTAGCTTTCTATTCGTCAAGGTGCCAAAGGTTGGAAAACTATACAACCTGGGTCAGTAAAGAGCTGAAAACGGTGTTTACTAATAAAAACTACATCTAGAAAGGGCTATCTCGTGGATGTAACAGGAAACATGTAATCTTACCTTAAAGATTATGCTTTCCACCCTTTCCTTCTAATGTGTATTCTCTTTCATATTTAATAACCCTCTGTAACAACCTCTCTCAACCCCGGAGACAGTTTGTTACAAATGAGTCACAGGGCAAAAATTATTAGGAAGAGGGGAAATGCACCTTGCAGTACTTTAAGGGGGCCTATAGGAAGAATGGGAGCAGTCAAAAAGAGGAGAGAATTGGATTGAAGGAATAAATTCTTGACCCTGAGGGTGGTGAGAGCCTGGCCCAGGCTGCCCAGAGAGGCTGTCCCTGCCCCATCCCTGGCACCATCCCAGGGGAGGTTGGCTGGGGCTCTGAGCACCCTGCTCTAGCTGCAGATGTCCCTGCTCCCTGCAGGGGAGTTGGACTGGATGAGCTTGGAAGGCCCTTCCAACCCATTCTACGATTCCATGATTCTACCAGAGAACCAAACTCATGAGAGGTGGGGATCCATCAGCTCCTACAGCAACCAGCGATGCAGACAGTCGGGATTTCAATGACAACGGCAGGATTTCTCCTGTTAAAATCACTGGCAAAACCCGATTTCGACAGCTAACAGGAACACTATCAGGCTCGAGGAACTTTATATATAAAAACTATGTAAAAAATTACATGAAAACCAGAATAAAAATTTCTAGTGGATCTAAGCGAGGGGACAATCTCGTCATTTGCTGAAATGAAGGACAGATGCATGGTAGCTAAAACTCTGTGAAATACTCTGCAAATCTATGGGTATATATTAGCAATGGAATAAAACACCCCCCTCCAACTTCTGACAAAACTGAAAACATGGAAACAAAGATGTTAGTTAAACAACCCCCTTCTGGAAGAATGCTAATTAACTTTTATAGGTTACATTTTCTTGATATACCGACATCAAAATGACACAGCCATTTGTTTTCCCTGGCAAAGTCATGCACATCGCTGATTATTCAGGTTTTGAAAACTGTGTATAATACATACTGCCACCTACACAACAGCACAACGCTGACATTTCAGCACAGAACATGTCGAAGCAGGGTTTCTGTTCTGGAAAAAAAGAACAACTAACAAAGACGTTTCCTAGAAGGTAGCCATCGAAGAGACGAGAATAATGTATAAAACATGGGCCTCTTCTTGAGAGCCTGAGGTTACAGATGCCTTTTACACTACATCGTGTTCCCAACATAACAAATCTGGCAGAAGCACCAGGTTGAAAAATGGAAAGCAATTTTGGGTTGATTTTGCGGAGCAAAAAAGACTTGGCAACTTCTTGCAGAAAGTATGTTTAGGAGAATTACAAACAAGTTGCTCGAATGTCTCTGTTCCGTATTCTTTCTTACTTTAAAAATGCATTCATTATTACAGCCACCACTTTTAATAAGTCAAAACGACTGCATTCTTAATACTATCGCAACCATCTTCTGCTCCTCCTCTCTATGAGAGCCCTTCACTTCTCATCCATGAGAAAATCCAAGTGATCCCACATAACTGTACACGGCTCCACCCAGATAACCTCGTAATTACTCAGAAAAAATGGACAGAGCCTCCTTATAGAATTGGATGCTCCCTGCTCTGCAGGAGCCAGATATACCGGGCATCACCCGAATCCCTGCTGCGGAGGAGTGGTTTGAGGGAAGTCAGAGAAGTCCATCAGTCCAAAAACATTGTAAAAAGAGGTTAAAGTTTCAGACAACACTATCCAACTGTGCACTAATAAACTGACTTTTTCTATGAACGTCGGTGAACACTCAGCATTGCTATTTCAGTGAGGCCATCTTGAGGTGATTTGAGCCCCAGTGTGGCTCCATCACTGCAGGCGCAAAGTGACGACCTACTGGTACCAAGCCACGGCACACTCAGCCACGGTGGACACGGTTTAGAGACCACACTACAACAGTCACTCCGGGGACTCAAACTACACGTCTGAAGAAAGCCAAACACTGGTAACAGTTTGGTTCCTTGGGCTTTGCTTCCAGTTTCACCCCAAGATCTCCAAGTGCCTGAACTGATTATAAATGGTAATTGACATGAAAGCAAATGGCAACCATTATAAAACCATTTTAAGGAAAAAAAAAAAAAAAGTTTTTTTTTCTTTCCCAGTTTTCAGTCCACCATTCCCTTCTCATGAGCTCTCTTTGTTTCCAGAAGCTTTACCACCTATTATATCCCAATTAAACCATCCACCTTTTCCATCGTACACCCAGGAGTTCATTCCCCATTTGCTTACAGTCCTCATTAATTTAGGAAAAGTTGCCTATCTAAAAAAGGAAGGATTTGAAAGTTGAAGTAGAAGCTGTCAATTGAGGAGTGAACAGCAGGGTTAGGAGAAGTGATACTCCAGAGGTAAGGAAAAAACCAGAGTAGAGGACTTAACACTCTTCATGGTGGCAATGGATCGTAATGATCAATAAATGGTCACAAATCTGTTTGCTGATGAGGCAAATGTCTTTTCTTCTGGAAATAATTAGTTAAGCTCAGTGTGGCTCTGCCTGCGCAGCAGGACGAGGATCACTGCCCAGGTACTGGGTTCTGTACTGGGATTTCCCCCAGCCTCCCACCCTTCCCCTCTCAGAGCTGCTTTCCGTGGGAAGGAACACATGCCCACTATTTCACAACAGCAAAAGCCCATTATTTGTACTGCTCACTACACATTTTTTTTCCTACCAGAAGGAACTATGTCAAGTGATAGTGACCAGAAAATGACCACAAGTTGTTCTTAAAAATTCCGTGATAAACTGCAGCCAGCTCTATGCAGCCAAAGGCTACCGGAGGAGCTTCTCACAGAACAACTTGCTCACCAACTCGGGATGGATTTTGGTAAAGAATTACCATCACCATCTCTGGATGTATTCAAAAGACAGGTAGATGTGCTGAGGGACATGGTTTAGTGGTGGGCTTGGTAGTGTTGGGTTAACGGTTGAACTCGATCTTAAAGGTCTTTTCCAACCAAAATGTTTCTAGGGTTCTACCTCAGTTTCCAGACGCCCAAATCAAGCAAAAAATACTAGAATGCCCCAAAACCTTTGGAGCTACTTTGCCACTGTTAGCAACTATGCGATTAGTTTTGTGCCAGAAAGGACTCGGAGAGACAAGTCACCGCTCGATGGTGTTAGGAATGAGAAAAAGAGGCTGCCTCGTGCTCAGGGCCACATGGCCAGTGTATGTCTGTGCAAACCATAGACTTCAAACAGATCTAATATTACACAGGAAAGGAAACCTAGAGTCAGCCCCAGCTTTTTAAGCCGCCAACCAGCGTGGGTATGCGGATGGAAGTGAAAGTTCTATTTTTAAGCAGCCTCAGTTACCAACTAGAAGTGGTCTCATCCTTTACAAACTTCTAGGCGATTAAAACTGCATTCTAAATATTGAGCTGCTAACACTTGAAGGACCGACGAATAAAGGCATTTTAATTGTATCAACACAGCTTCGAAATTCTGTTCAAAGCGTAAAATTGGTACCAATCAGAACCAAATCCTCCAGGAACTGGCAGCACTAAGGCGAGGAAATACTACTGCATATTCTGTACCATACCACCAAACCACAAATCCACATTCGCCTCAGTGAGAAAGGGCTGATCTGTCAAAAAACTTGAGCTGCTGCTCCCCTCAGAAGCTCAAGTCCCACTAAAATTGGAAGCTATTCAAAGGCTTTAAGGAAGCCATTGCTTCAGCAATTCACTGAGTCACAACCTAAGGGAACTCTTACGAACTCCAAGTAAACCCAAAGTGATCATCCCCCTGTGCTCACCTTGAACACTGGGTTCAATGTTGGGCCCCTCAGAAGGACATTGAGGAGCTGGAGAGGGTCCAGAGAAGGGCAATGGAGCTGGGGAAGGGGCTGCAGCACGAGTCTGGTGAGGAGCAGCTGAGGGACCTGGGGTTGTGTACATGGTAAGTCATTACGTAAAGATGGTGAGCTGGTGAAGGTGAGGTCCAGCAACAGCAAATAACTGGTAAGTGTCTTTAGCATCAAGATTTCCACTCCTCCCTGTATGGCCTCACCTGCCCTACTTATAAATAAATACCAGGAGAGCAAACACACCTCAAACAGACACACCGAACTGCTTCCTCCACCAGAAAGAGCTACCACAGCAATCCCCCCTGCCCCCAAGTACTGCTCTTGGTAGAAGCAGGACCACAAACCACAGCTGCTCCCTTTCTCAGAAGCCCACAGCAGCAGGATCTGCTGTGATTTTGAACGGGTTGTTTTAGTGCAGAAGTATTTCAGTTGTCTCTGATGTGGTACGAATCACCAAAAAACGCTAAATCTACACCCACCACTTACAGAAGAGATTGTTTCATTTGGCTGTACGTGATAAAGCTGCAGCCACCACAGAAGCTCTGTGCTGTGAGCAAATATCTCCAGTAAAATCCTGGGTTTGCTGAAATGAGTAGAAAACCTCATACGTCTGAAGTAAGGCCAAAAAGTCATGTTGAATACTGCAATAATACAAAGTCTGATAAGGGGCTGTTATCACTCGTTAGCTGCTTTAACATGAGATTAGGAGAATTAGAGGCCTAAAGGTCAGAAAACACCAGCTGTAGTAGATATTTCATTGGGAGGAAGATAAGCATAGTAAAAAAAAAAACCACCACCAAAAGGGACTTGAGATAAAGGAAGAAAATGCTAGCCTGAATGGCAGAGAAACTGCCAGAAGAATCAAGGAAGACTCAGACGCACTAATTTTTTACTCTGTCTAAAACTGTTGAAAATCAGTTTGATCAGCCAGTCAAGAAGATTATGCCGGTGTCAGGGCAGTGACAGAATTATATAAATGAAGAGAATGGCAACGGCTCTAATCCCTTCCCTGGGTGAAGGGAGGAGGCCTGCAGAAGGCAGGTGTTGCAGGAAAGGCAAGAAGCTTTCAAGCTGCTCTTGACCAAGTCAAAGATAAGAAGGAACCACGGCGTAGCTCAAGGGCGAAGTTCCAAGCTAGACAAAAACCCCCACCCAACAATATTATCTTGATTTAACACAAACCTAGTAAAATTCATAAGAATCAATAATTACAAATTCAATGCTTCAGTAAAGTCCATTAGGATTCCTGGGACTCCTGGAGGCCGCCCACTCCTTGGTACATTCGACTAACAGCTGCCATCTCATTCCTTGGGCTCGAAATTCATTCATCCGTATCTTCTGAAGCAGTTCATAAAACCTAATACTATCCTCATGCTGAAAATAATGATACAGTCCTGGTACTGGCAGAGTCCTCCAGTTGAAGCAGATCATCACGAGTTTGTCAAGCCCTGGACCAAGCTGCCCAGGGCTCTGGTGGAGTCCCCATCTCTGGAACAGGGGTTTCAAAGCCATGGAGATGTGGTGCTGAGGGACACACTTTAGTGATGACCTGAAAAGGTCTCTTCCAACCAAAACAATTCTATGATTCTAAGTGATGACACAAGGATGAAGTGGGACGGGGAAAGATCAACTACAACCACAGGAGAGGGCAGGAGGCAGGATGACATTTCTCCTCCTGCCGCAGGTTGACCATCCTAATTTGCTCTTTCATTCTTCTCCCTTCTGCTGACTGGAGACGCGCTCCATCGCAACCTGCTTTTGGGTGTCATCCCGTCACCCGAGGATAAATCCCACGCAAGGAGAATAGAGGGGAAATAAAGGGCAGTTAGCGGCACTGGACGTTAAGGAGTCACTCACATCTGCTGACAGCTCCGTTGAGGATCCGGGCGGAATTGCCAGGTGATTCACCAACAAAAGCGCTTCATTTTTTTTATTGTCATTTTGTCTACGGAAAATCCCCTTTACAGGTTCCAGTGTGATAAAAGCAATTAGCAAAAGCCACTCAAATGAAACAAGGAAGGGTCTCATTAGCCCAGCTTACCCCCTGAGCAGAGCAATGGGAATTCAGGATGACAGTTCCTGCACAGCACGGTGAATTTTGTGAACAGTAATAAGGCAAATTGAGAAATCAGGAGGAAGGAGAAGAAAAAAAAAAAAATATGTATATACGAAACTCACTCTAATACTTGGTGGAAAAATGATACTAAATATAAAGCCTGCTGAAAGAGGAAAAAGTGAGAAATACAGGCTTTGTCCTTTACTGACATAAATCCAGCACTACCCAGCAGCCAAACTCTTTGCAGTCAGGTTGCAACGGTTATCAGCTGAATTACAGTAGGGCCCAAGGACCTTATTTCTATTACAGAACCCAACTGTGCTGGTTGCTTTCCATATACAGAGCAGTTCTGAGAAATTCAGCAAGCCAAGTCACGTTTATCAAGGCCGCCTTGACCAGCCCAGCCTTGGAAAGGGAAAGAGATGTCCATATTCTGTACTGACCTGCAGTAAAACTCATCCTTCGGCAGCCAATTAACTGATCTGTCCCTTCTGCAATCTTGAGAAATTACGTGACTGGCATGAGCAGGACAGACTTTCCAGTACCTTGCTGCCTCTAGGGAGATGACTCGATACTTGCCAGAAAAACAAAAAAGAAGCATCCGATACAGCAGGGCTGAATCCGTGGCTATATCTATTAGTCTGGAGAAGAGACCTTACTGCTCTCTACAGCTACCTAAAAGAGGTGGTAGCGAGGCTGGTGTCGGTCTCTTCTCCCAAATTACTAGTGATAGAACGAGAGGAAATGGCCTCAAGTTGCGTCAGGGGAGGTTTAGAGTGGATATTAGGAAGGAATTCTTCACTGAGTGGTTGGGCTACAGGACAGGCTGCCCACGGAGGTGGGGGAGTCACCATCCCTGGAGAGGTTTAAACAACAAACAGATGTAGCACTTGAGGCTATGCTCTAGTGGTTAGGGAGATGTTGGGATGAAGGATGGCCTTGATGATCCTAGAGGCCCTTTCCAACCATAATAATTCTATGATTCTATCTGATCAGTGTGCCTGGGACTCAGTAAGACACCAGCTGTACAAAATGGTTCTGAGGGGTGACAGTGGGGATTCTGTCACCTTGCGTCCTGCCCACTGAGAAAAGCTATGGAGGATGAAGATGTCCTGCCTGTGTGGGAATCCCAGGATAGCCTTGCCTTTGGAAGTCACCGTCACCACAACACGCGTGGGGATTTCCATCCTCCAGCCATCTCCAGAGGTTCAGACTTTCACTGACAGCCGAGCCCAGTGGGAAGTCTTCAATTCAAGGACTGAAGGATCAAAATCATATCTCTACTGGACATTCCTGACACCACCAACTACCTACAAAATCATAACCATAAGCATATTGGGTTGTTGCTTTTTCTTTTCTCTCTTTTAAACATGGTCTGATGACAGAAACAACTGACGTTCCAAATCAGCACATCGTACTCATGCTGAAAACAGCGACAAGACAAATCTTCCTGGGCTTTCGTTTTGATGAAATGAACCTCAACGCCACGGTTGAAGTTGCTTTAGCCCTCAGATTTCTGTTGTACACAGTGCATTCGGGTCTCTGGAACTGCTGCAAAACAATTTGGAGGCATGAGATCACACATACGCCTGGCTCCTCAACAGCGGTCCCAGAGGTATCATTAATAACAAGACACACTGAAATACTGTGCAAAACAAACAAGGGGGGGGTTAATGTCTAAGCAAAAAAAAAAGCATCAGTTCATCTGGTCCCATCTGAATTATCTGTTTTTTTAAAGCCTGGTTTAAAAAAAACAAATAAATCTGGCTGCTCTTCTTTTTCTCTGAACAAGCAAGTGATGGGGAGACTGCCGAGCAGCAGCAGGCAGTCCGTGGATGTTGGTGCACTCCAATCTCTCTCCACCCCAAGGTGGGGAGCAAGGAGCGCCAGCAGGTTGCCTCAGTCCATAGGTGCTTGCCATCGAGGCACAAAGACCTGTCAGGTGAGCTCGCCCACACCTTTAAGCGGGGATTTCTTTGCCACAGCACTATTTGGTACTTTCAACAGGAGATGGCCTTGTTTGTTAGTTTTGGATGCCACCTTGGGCCACCTTTCGTCACTTTTAATTAAGTCTTTTCAGTGGTTCAAAGGACATTGGCATCTGCTAATGAGACTGAATTCAGTCCCCTTTCTTAAAGCAAAGGCAGAACAGTAACAGCAACCTATGGGATAAGCACTGGGACACTCATGACTCAAAAGAAAAAACAACCAAAGGCAGGACATCTTTCCACGCACAATTTCAAGCGCAATCACGTTCAACCATGAGCCAACAATGTGCCCTTGTGGCCAGGAAGGCCAATGGTCTCCTTGGGGGGCATAAAGAAGTGTGACCAGCAGGTCAAGGGAGGTTCTCCTCCCCCTCTACTCTGCCTTTGTGAGACCACATCTGGAATATTGTCTCCAGTTTTGGTCTCCCCAGTTCAAGAGGGACAAGGAAATACCAGAGAGAGTCCAACAGAAGCTACAAAGATGCTGAAGGGCCTGGAACATCTCTGCTGAGGAAAGGCTGAGAGCCCTGGGGCTGTTCAGCCTGGAGAAGAGAAGCCTGAGAGGGAATCTGATGAATGTGTGCAAACATCTGCAGGGTGGGGGGCAAGGAGAAGGGGCCAGGCTCTTGTCAGTGGTGCCCTGGGATTGGAGAAGGGGTAACAGTCACAGACAGGAACACAGGGAGTTCTACCTCAACATGAGGAGGAACTTCTTTACTGTGAGGATGGCAGAGCCTGTCCCAGGCTGCGCAGAGAGGTTGTGGAGTCTCCTTCTCTAGAGACTTTCAAAACCCACCTAGATCCGTTCCTGTGAGGGCTGCCCTGGCCCTACTGTTCTATGAGTCCGACTATTTTAGCTTCTTACCGCTACAAAGCCAACGGGAGCCACATGCACAGCTTTATTTTAAAGTCTTCATAACAACAGGGTTTTAAGGCTCTAAATTTATTATAGCTGATGTGGTTCTACCTGAGGAAGTCCACAGGTTATGAAAAAAAATCCCTTCACTCATCACATGGTAATACCAAGCAGGACTGAGCAGCATTTTCAACATATAAGATGCAAGAAACTAAACAGCTTACAGAAAAATCTGACTCATTCACATATGCAAGATTTCTTTGAAGCTTAATTATCATTTTGGTATCTTAAAGCAGCAATGCCTTAAATTCAGCTGCCTGTTGAACCACAAACCAGACATTGCGCAAGCAGCTGTTTCCCAAGCCACTGAACACTGACAGACAGGGGGAAATGCTCCTGTCCTGCTGGGAACAACTCCGTGTCACTCCTCAGCAGCAATGAAGAGCTTAACCTGGCTTTAAAGGACATCATATGTGCAAGCTGCTAGCACACCAAATTTCCCTCGTTTGGTCCTCAGGAGGAGACCAGGCTCTGAACCCAGCTTGTTGCACTTGTTCCAGGGTCTGGAAATCAATCTCCACCAGTCACTTATGTTCTGATGGGAGCTGCTACTGAAGAGCCCAAGCACCTTTTGTGCGCTGTCATGCACTGTAAGCTTAATTTCATCACCACACATGCGCATCTAAGCCCTACTGCTGTTGAATCAGAAGCTTTCAGGCACGTATTTGAGGTTACAAAGAGCACCACGTACAAGCCTGCCCTCCCAGTACTTTCATGTTTCCTCCCTGTTTTGCCTAAATATCAATTCTGTGGGTTCATTGTGTTTTACAGTTGGTTCTTGGATGACTCCTGAACTGAGAGACATTTTCACTTCTCATGCAGCTGCTCCTTTTTCGACAGGAATCGCACACGAGCATTGCAGTGCGAGCTCTGGCAACGTGCCTCGGCCTCAGCTGTAGGGCTTGGAGATTTGCTACATAAGCAAAAAACAGTTACCGTGCTGAAAACTAACCCAGACATCTGAAAATCTTAAAAAAAAATTGAAAAAAAACCCCATCCAACAGTATAACAGAAGTTTTTGAAAGGAATAAGCACCCAGTCCACTGCAAGTTTACAAATACTGTTGTATTTGTAAACCCCTTGGCTTGGAAACCCCACCAGGGTTGGGGACTCCACCACTTCTATGGGTCTGAGATTCTTTCCTTGATTAAGAAAGCAAAAAGATGCGCAATTATAGCCAGACTTCTAGATGTGGCTGAGGGACAGGGGTCAGTGGTGCCACGGCAGTGCTGGGGGAATGGGTGGACTTGATGATCTTGAAGGTCTCTTCCAACCAAAACTATTCTATGATCCTATCTGTAGCAGATTGACTCGTATAAACTCCACGGGTGCAGAGCAAAGCTGTCAGCAAGCAACATGAGTAGCCTGCAACAAACATTCACAGCTCTCTGACAGGTCCCTGAGGTGCCACAGGCCAAGAAGGAAGATACTTCTTGAAGGAAGATACTTCTTCAACTTCCCACTATGGACATGTGCCTGCAACGTGCAGTGTCACAACCTGGGTTTTCACTGCAGCAGAAAGGGACAGCTGTGTGATGGAAAGGACTCTCCTCTAACATCCCATGTTAAATTCATTTTGCTCATCCGTTCTTCCTTCACATGCCTCCACAAATGTTTGAGCAGGCCACCTTCTCAGGACACCACGCACTACAAATCAAGAGGGATGCATCCATTGCATTCAGCTAGAACCTCCTCCCACCAGCCCTAGAGTATGAGAGAGCATTATTTTTTTATAAGAACATAAGAATACTGCTTAGGAAACTACAAGATTAAATCACGAGAAGCACAACCATAGCGTTTTTCTGCTGATTTGAATTACGAATAGAAAGTACGAGCAGCTAAGAGGAAACAAGATATGTTCTATACCAGAGCCAAGACTTTTTTTTCCTGACATGTGCCAAACAAGAAGAAGAAACAGAAGAATCTGGCACCATTAAAAACAGTTTGTGGAGAAAGGAACTGAGTATCTACAGCCAAGATCCATGTGGTTTGTAAAGAGGAAAACTTTTGTTTTATGGGACTCTCAGCCAGCCAAAATTCTCCCAGACGGCGTGCAAATGGATATTAGCCTAAAAACCTACACGCCTCTTGTAGAGGGAGCAGTAAACGGTGGGGAAAGGAACACTACTGAAGTTTTAAATCAGAATTCAAAATCTGCCTCGTGGTTGAAAAGTTATTTTACCAGACAGTTTATAATGTCATATGTGGTAAGCACGTTGGAAAGGAACGGCAGCAAGTTAAAACACAAAACTAGAAGTCAGGAGAATGAGTTCCAACCCTGGCTCCACTACCAAGTAGCTCTATAAAACTTGGATAAAAGAGAAGAAGACTGCCAAGTTAACTGTGAGATTTTCCTTAGCTTCCTATAGTGTATTAACATTGCAGTTATGCTGTTTCTTTTTGCTTCTATTCCCCTCGCTCCCTGGCATTGCTGTGCACTAATTTAAATGAGCGAGTAGATGGAGCACTGAGAACAGTTCTATTACTACACCAAAACAAGCCCTGCCCAACTTCTTAATCAAAATACTTGACTGAAAAAAATCCAGAACAATTTCATATGGGACTGTAATTCTCTTAACTGAGCAAAACACTAAAGCGGCTGACATGATCCAACAGCTTAGCTGAATATTGCAATCAAATGTGGCATTTCTGGCTTGAAACAGTAACTAGATGTTGTGCTTCAGCATTCAGGAGAAAGGGAATAGGCAGGCAACAGTTCCTCAGCACATGTTAAGTGGTTATACCATGGAAGAATTTTTTTCAGCTTCTCTGGCAACTATCACAAGTGCCTTGTGAAGCATTCAGCTGCGTTATCTGTAAATCGAGATAAAATCCAATTTACATCGAGGGGCCCGAGGTGGAGACTGCAGGCAGGACTGCGAGCTCAGGAAGCACCCGAGCCCCTGCAGCCCACCGAAGCCATCCTCGCTCGTTACATCACCAACGATTAAAAAACATCAAGTGGCCGACTTTGCCATCATACTTAAAGGAGAAGTAGTTAATATCGCCTGGGTACCAGGATTAAGATTTGCCCCTTTGTGTTTTTTCCTTCACATCAGCCTTTATTTTTCAGTTAAGATTTGCCACCCAGCGTGCTTTCCTCCTCTAAACTGAGGAGTACGCATCCATCCCATCTTCGAAGCAGTCTGCGTTTGCTTGGGTTTTCCCAAGCACCTTCAGGACTATCAAGCTGGTGGAGGAGCAGACGGGTTAATGGCTCAGGACTTTCTGTAAGCTACGGGCCTTGGTGTACAGTGCTCTAGATGGATGCTCCATGCTTCATACTGCACTGGAATAATAAAAAGAGCTGAAAGCAATTCCCTTTAATTCTCGCCCTTTAATTTTAATTCCTGCAAAGAGTAATGAAGAGAAGAAGGCAAAACCAAGCACTTCAAGAGGGGAGAAAAAAATAATATTACAGGCATTTTTCACAAAAACACTGGAAGGAAAAACCACTGTACAAGTAAAACCCAGTGCACTTTAGTGAGAAACCTGAAGCCAGCCATTCTTATTGCCACCAAAAATAATCTCCTCCCCACACACAAATATATTTACCCGGATGGAATCTAGCGATGGGTTCTGGATGCTAATCAAGATCAGATCAGGTACAAACTAAAGCTGAACAACCCCCGACAAAGTAGGTCAAGAGCACTGGGAGGGAAGGGAAACTGTTGCTAGGTGGCAGTGTA